>BSBK01004946.1:82500-300000 GCA_027943335.1 Chamaecyparis obtusa | reverse complement strand
CACAAAGAGATCATTTTTAGAAACATGAGTCTATATCATAAACATGAGAAATAAACATACATCTATGAGAGAGATTTTACATGAGCATATACATCATACATTTTGAGAAATATGACAAGACAATATAAAATCGAAACATCCATCACAAGTGGAACAAATACACAAGATATATCATAAATCTAGTAAATCTCATATATATATGAATGTCATGATACAAAATACAATGTGGGATCCAAAATTTGGATAACATCCCAAGATATGTCTCTATACATCTATCACCCTAGATCTAAGTCTGACTCTCCCCATCATGTGGTGGTGGTGGAGGTGGCATTGTTGCTCTGTCTGGTACCATGTTGGATCTCCCAGCCCTCTTAGAGTAGAGTGGCACTCTTTGTCCCTCAGGTACAACCTATATGTAGAGACCATGATAATAAGCAGCTCGTGCTACCTCCCTCTAGATCTCTGCTACATCTACCTATGCTTCCCTCTCCCATCACTCTATCTTGGCTCACATATCTGTCAACTACTAATCTCTCATAGCTATGGTAATCCTCAGCTACTGTATCTCAATCTCCAAAGACTGGATCCTAGCCCTGAGATCCTCTTCTCCTCCCCCTGCAGGCTAATCATGCCCAGCATCCACCTGTCGATGAACTAATCTTGCCACATCATCTCCCTCATCATCAGAAGCCTATCTTTGTGACCATTTTTAGCCACTAGATCAAGACCCCTGTCCTCTCTCTCTCAACCTCCCTCCATCTCCCCTATTTCCCCCATCTCCCCCATATCTGTCATCCCCGTCACCACCCTGCACCACCGACAGTGCATCAGGACATGGGAATGGATGCCTCTTTCACTCTACCCTGTAGGCTACATCTACACCTACATCTTCCATGTCTGGGAGATAGTCCCATGGCTCCCTGCGTATACCTGTGGTATCCTGTACTACCTGCTGGTAGTCTAGCATCGGCAACCATCCCTGTCCCTCCTCATCCCTAACCCGGGCATATGTAGTGGTCTCTATGGGTACCCTCTGTTATTTCCCAAACTACCTCCATGCCCAGGAGATGACGAAGTGCTCAACTATCTCAGAGTGCCAACCTACTAGTGGCCGGTTGCATAGCATGTATCCTAGCTCCCACTCTCAATCACTCCACAACTCATAGGCCATGTATGGTCTCCACTGAAATGATGTGAACTCATCCAGTAGTCTATGGTAATATGTCACATCTCCACTATGTGGCTATGAAATTTATCTTATGTACCTATAGATATAGGGGCATCTCCACTCCCTAGGCTGCACATGTGGGCGCACAACGACGATGTGCTCCCATGCCCATACCTATGCTAAGTAGAACCGCATGCCCAAGTCTTCCTCTCCCTATAGACAATCTCATGGAGCTCATGGTACATGTCTGATAGGATGGCTAGGCCCCATGCCATCCATCGAGGGTGTGCTATCAAGTCCGCAACCAATCTGCCCCAGCCCAGTGGGAACCCTCTCTGGCTCCTATCTGTGATCAGTGCATGTGCTACTATAGAGCACACTATGCACGGAACTAGGAAATATCTACCAAACTCCTCCATCAACTAATCCTAGTTGAGGTCTTTATCAATAAAGGTAACATCCTGGAACATGTCCTAGATGGCTTGTCATCCCTCAGTTGGATCCTGATCGTAGTATACTTGTGCCAACAAACAATCATGTCAGTTTCTATCATATGAAAATTTTACATCTATGAACATCTATAAACATGATTATACTCACTAGATCACCATGGCTGGATACTTGGAGGATCCGATAGACGTCCTCTAGGGTGATGGTCACCTCTCCAATAGGCAGATGAAACGTTTTGTGCTCACTATGCCACCTCTCAGCCAATGCTATCAGTAGCCCATGATCTACCTGAATATGGGGCATATCTAGTAAGAAGTCGAATCCCATAGCGATCAAATCATCTCATCTAGGTGTATCAAGATCTCTGACGCACCGTAGCCTAGTCACTCTCGGTGCTCTAATCAGGAGAACTGGGAAGTTCTCCTGCAAGCCATAACCCCAAGCCAGATGTTAGAACATGTCATGATGGATGTCTAAAATCAATATAAATAATCTTAAATGCAAACATTGTCTAGACCCATGTCATATTGCTCAAAATTTAAAACATGTCATATTTCTTACACTAGTGCGATAATATTTTTTGATAAAGTATCATGCGATACTTTCCTCAATAGAAATGCGATAATATTTTTGAGTACGATAGTTCGCATAGGATCTCATGATGTTTCATTTGGTATTGTGTGATACTGGATTGAACACTTGTGCGATACTTTTTGGACCCACGAACTATCGCATGATAAATAATATCGAAGGTGTGCGATACTTTTTCAGTATCATACAAACTTTCGCACAAGTGAAATTTGAAATATTTTAAAATAATTAAAAACATGTTTAAATGCAATAAATAGCTCATTAATGACTCAAAAGGGTGAGTTTTTTTGAAAACTTACTGGGGCACCATACTGAGGAGGCTGGTTGTGCAACCAGGTGTGCTTGAATCAATGTTTTTGTACCAAAATTGCTACTTGTTGGGCCATTTTCTCTCTCTGAGCTCTAAAAGTTCTCAAATCACAATAAGACAAATGAATTTGAAAATGACCTTTTTACCCCTTTTATAGCATTTTAACTTTTTGACCTAATTTTCAAAACATCTCAGAATTTCATGAAAATTGCACCCCTAGCTAATTTCGACATCCTAGATCCATTTTCAGGATCGAAATCCAAGTTGATCTTGATAGTCAAAATCGCATTTCAAAACTTTCCCTTTCTTCTGTGCAGTTGGCTGACCATTTGAGGCCTAATCCTTCGATCTTCATTGGGGCATCTTCATTTCTTCATCCCCTTCTCTTTCAACCTTCTAGTCTTTCATTCATTGTCATTCACTTCATCTTTCTGAGGTTTGACTTCATTTTTATCCTATATCTTTCTCAATTAGACCTAGTCACACCGAGGCATATCTTCACTGCTTGATGGTTATCCTATCATCTTTTATCTTCGATTGTGATTTCTAGTAATTTGATCAAATTTCTCAATTTACTATTTCTCCTCTACTTGATTTTGATTTTGATTCCGAGGGGGTAGTACCTATCAGCTTCAATACTTGATTCAGCTTTATCAATCAAACCTTGCTTGAGATTCTTATCTCTTATTTGAGACTTGACAATCTCCTATTTACAGGTGTGTTGGTCTTGTCTTTCAGCTTATCTTTGTCAACTTATGCTTATCTTTGTTCTGATGTGTTCCCATCCATCGAACACACGTTTGGGTTATTTTGTGATCCCAAATTGATCTCATATTTCAATTCCATTCTTTGACCACATGTGATCCCAAATCGATCTCACGTTAGTCAAAGAGGGGAAAATGTATGCACCCTAAAATGGTCACCTAGACTTTGGGCCCCCATTCAATAATTTATCAAATCTCTAATTCAATATTTTCAATAATCAACATTTTTCAAATTATATCAATTTCCTTGATCAAATCCTATTTTATCATTTATTCGATTATTTTCTATGGGCTAACCATTTTATCCTAAGTCTTTATTTAATTAAAAGGAATTTCCTCCCCTTTTATTAAATAAAAAGCCCCCACTTTTCCTCTTATCCTAAGTTTTACAAATAAAGCATTATTCTTATTTTATAAAAAAAAGAAAAGACCTTTTTGTCTCATATGGGGCACAAAATTCAACTCTTATTTTCTCATTAGAGGATATTTGTGCATGTGGATTGCTCCTCTTTCAAGCTCCACCCTTGATTAAATCGTTTGCCTATTAATCTCCATGGTCCATTCCTTTTCAATTCCTTTAAAAGGAGAGCTCTTTTCTCATTCTAGGATCCCAACTTTGAATACTAATCTTGTGCTGCATGATTTCTTGGAGACTTTGGAGCTTTGGAGATCTTCATGCATTTAGCTTTCATTCTTGCATCATAGCTTCATGTTTATGCTTTCTAGCTTAGTTTCCCTTATGCTCTAGATTAGCTCACATAGCTTAATTAGCAAGGCTTGTAATACTTTCATTTCCATAGCTTAGCTTGCATATTCATTCTTATCATAGTTGCATTGCATTTCCATTCTTGATTCTTGAAGATATTGGCATTCTTTCCCTTGTCTCTTTGAATCTCCCATTGTGTGGTTTACTAGCAAGGTTGCATGCTTCAATAGCTCTAGCTGAGAGAACCATCAACATCCTTGTGACTCCATGCCTAGGGAGCTCTAGGTTGCTTTCTCAAGGTTTCCCATTCATGGATTCTCTTGGAAGTAATGACTTAGAGAAGTGCACAATTTAGTGTGTACACTTATGTGACTATGTGAAAAGTATATTCTATAAATCGGAAAAAAAATAAAAGCAAAAACTTGTCCATACATTATGTAAGGAAATTAACATACATTTTGAGTGTAAAACTCCCTTAAAATTTGTACCAAAGATGGGAAAACTCCACTATATATAGTAACCAACACCATTTACAGTATGCTTGCCTTCAAGAAGGTTAGCGAGTTAGTGTACTTGGTTTGAGCCTTAACATGTTTTACTCTTAACATCATACCTCAACTTTTGAGTGTGCACAAATGCACTTGAGAGTTATGTCACCTTCCAAATATCATTTCATTTCTTTGTATGATAGGTTATATATAGCTAAATGGTCCTTTGTGTTCATAACCTCTTCTAGACCAAACATACATTTGAGGCGCACTTAGGGAAATTGGGACTATACAAGGAGGGTCCACCTTCAGAGGAGTATGTGCATGACAACATTTCATGGAAACAAAAAAATCCTACCTACTCTAACCTAACCAACTACCCAACACCCCAAAGGGACCTATTAATTGGATGTTTGTACTAGCTTCCTTGGCAACCCAACATCTTTTGTGTTGTACAGTTCTTTATATTTTTATGTGGGACCAAGGGAAGTGGAAGACCATACTCTTTTAATTTTGACTTATTGGGAAAGAAACATAAATGTAAATAGCAGGGCCATTTACCACTAATGAGAGAATTGGCTAACTCATATATGTTCTTGTTAGCAAGTTGACTATATTGATGTATATGACTATGTTTAGTGTTGTCATTATGGAAACAAAGTCATATGATATTATGAAGTCAATGCAACTAGTTAGAACATCAGAATTCGGTTAAGTATGGAAGACTGGACAGTCAGAAGAGCACCAGCTGAACAGAGCATCAGCACACGTGCGTATGATTGAGTTATGGCATGCGCCCTTGAAGATAAGTTGTTTTGTATGTAGTCATGCTAAATCTAAGAGCGCATGATCAGATAAGTCAGTATGATGAAGATACAGCCAATTGAAGAGTCACAGACGGTGAGCGAAAGAACAGAACAGAGCATTAAGATGACTATTGGTATTTTGATTAGCGCTTGTAATATTGTTTTGTAAAGGCTATGCACCTATTGTATTTAGGTTTTAGACATGTTAATATTATTTTTTGTAAACACTCTTGAGCCAATTCACTTGGAAGCGTTATATGTAATAGGTTGAAGGCCGACCTAGTTAATAGTTTTATTTGCGCATATAAATAAGACATGCACCCTTGTAATTAAGTATGGAAGATGTATAGAAAGTTGATCATAGCAGAGAAGAGGTATGCAAAGAGCATTTAGAATTTTGTAGTTCTTTACAAGAGGCTAAAGCATAAGCGCACAAAGGAACTTATCTGACAAGCAGTGTCACAACAGCAGTTCACCTTACAAATATAGTGTGTATCTGAGATCTAGAAGGTTGTAGCCTTCACCCACTTAAGCAGTGAGCTCTAGGACAGTATGTCCCCACCCCTAACAGGGTTAATTGTAAAAGACTCCTAATAAGGTCCGACCCTTGACCAAGTCATTGTACTAAAAGAATTGTAAAGATCAACTCCTAATAAGGTTTCAATATCTTCTAACAGGGATCATAAAACACTAGTGCAGTTCTTAGTGGGTGTCAATTCCCACCAGGGATTTTACCTAATTGGGTTTCCCCATAGTCATCTTTGGTGTTATGTGTTATGGTTTTTTATCTTTCTTACATCAATATTCATTTTAGTACTTAAGCAATTAAGTTAAAGTTCAAGATATCAAAAAAAGTAATAATATATAGAACATTGATTCACCCCCCCCCCCCCCTCTCAGTGTTCCCATTCCTAACAATTGGTATCAGAGCTCCGGTCCTCTGAAGATAAGTTTAACCACTTGAGGAGATCATGGATACGGGAGAAATGAAACATTTGAAAAAGAATCTTGAAGCACCTCTTGAAGACCTTGACAGATCCAAAAAAGAAATTGAAGAACTGAAAGAAAAGGTTAGTGATTCTCATGCAGTCATCAAAAAACTAAGAAAAGATTTGAAAGAATGTTCCATAAGTGATTTGGGAAAAATGGTTAAAAAGCTAAATGAGGAAAACATATCTTTGAAAGATTAGATTGAAGAATTGGATGAAAAGTTAGTTAATAATCAAGAAGCCTATGAAGAGAGGGTCAAAGAGAACAAGTAGTTGAATGAAGAACTAAGGCAAGAAAACATGAAAATCTTGGAATTAGAAAACATCAAGAAGCAAGTGGAATCTAAATTTACTGAAGAGAAGAATCATATTGACAAATTGCACACAAGCAAGAATCTAATAGAGTCACAGTTGTATGCACAGAAGGTTAAAGGAGACACTGGCTGTATTGGATTCAATAAAGTACAAAATCAAATCAATGACATACAAGCAAGAAAGAAAGCATCAGAAGAATCTACAAAAGCTAAGAAGACACGAAATCATACAGAAGCTAAGAAGAAAAGAAATCATACAGAAGCTAAAGCTAAACCACCTAAGGATGAGCGCAAGCCAGTAAACAAGACTTGTTATGGTTGTAACAAGAATGGACACATAGCAAGAGATTGTAAAGAGGTAAGCCCATTCAATGGTTACTATTATTCATGCAATAAGTTTGGTCATAGAGTTATGAATTGTAGATCAAATCAAAATCAAAAAAATCAGAGAAGTCATCCACAATAGAATGTAAGAAATTCTCAGAACATTACATGTCAGACATGCAATTATATTGGTCACATAGCTAGACAGTGCAGTATGGTAACCCACATGATTGCACCGAGGAATATCAGGCCTCTAGTCATTTGTCACTCATGTAACAAGGCTTGACACCTCTAGGTTCTGCAGAACAAAAGCGCAAAGATAGGAAAGCCCTAAAAAGTCAGAAGGGTCAATATTGGATGAAGTAGGAAAATTCAAGTTTGTGCAAGCTACAGAGGATGCGAGCTTGATTTGGAAGGAAGAAAAGAAGGATAATATTAATGAAATAGTTGAGGATGCATCTGAAATGGACGCACCTCCTATTTATGGTTGAAATGATTGTTATAGTCATAGGGGGAGCTAGATTAGCTCTAGACCCTTGTGCAACTGGTGTACTCACTCTCAGAGTATCTACCTTTGGATATAACTGTTTGAAGACTAGTTGATGCAGTATGCAAGAGCGCACTGCCTAATTGATATAAAAAAAAAAGAACAAAATTCACAACTACAATCTATGTTTACACGACAAGCATTAATGGCGAAAAACCACTTTATAGTCACCGGAGATTCATTGATCACACACTTATAATCAAGTTTGAGCATTTGGAGATCGCAGGAGTTCCAACAGTTGAGTTAAGAAGTATTGCAATTGGATTATCAGTGAAGAAAGAAGATAGATTTTTGCAAGCCCTAGTTTAGATGCAACAATTCAGAAACCCTTACAACGATTAACCAAGTAAGTTATGGATACTCCAGTTATTTTCGATATTGCTAAGAGAAAAATATATGTATTCAAGAAGAATCCCTTTAAGTCAACCCTAGATGATTTGGAAGGAGCATTCTCTAGGACTTTGATGGGTGTAATGCATGTAGAGGATATACACACGTATATCTACTGTAAAAAGGAACCAGTAGGACTGGATAAAATTAGGGCACACATGGAAACCGTGTTGAATCCAAAAAAAAAATTCACTGATGAGTTTGTGCAGTTGGAAGGGAACCCCATTATAGAGTATGCTACATCATATGAGTTCTATGAATCTAAGTGGATCAAGATCCTATTGAACAGAATTCATGATGACCTATTTTGGATAGGTGAAGTTCCAGTTCACATCACCTCAGACCTAATTCATGAGATGATTGGATTACCAAGGACTGGTGCCATCCTTCCCACTAGCAAGGATGTTAGAAATTTGGTTGAGCAAGCCTACAAATCCTGGAGTGATAAGCGTGGGATGACAATTGAGCTAATTGAGGAGGACATCAAATTAATGTCTATGATACTTGGATATAGATTTCAACATGCTAATAGGGTCAATAGTGTGTCCGCGGCCACTATTTTGGCAGCCATCAAGATAGTAAAGGAGAATGGTGAATTCAACTTGTGTGAGATCTTGCCCACATAGTTGATGGACAACATCAGGGAAATCAAGCATGATAAGACTAAGATATTCAAGTTTGGATCTCTGATAATCTATATGTACTTTCATATAGTTGGGAAAGTATCAAATTTATACCTTGACAAAATTTTACCTACAATGCCACACATATCACTTAAGGAATCCTCAAAGAGTACCTTAAGAGATTTCATGGAATTGGAGATAAAAACATTTAGAATAAAGATGCAGATGAGGTATAGAATATCTGAAAGTATAGTTGAGAAGTATAAGGATAGTATATGCTTCATGGTGGAGACAGACATAACTTGCATGGAAGCAGTAGAGCCAAGGACCAAATGGATTCATCCACTTGGGTATGAAGTGGAGGAACACATTCTAGAGGCATATGCTCAAGTCCTCCTTACAGCACCAAAGGATACCAATGAGCCAAGGTGGGGTACATATGAGGGAAATACTAGGCAAGTAGATGTAGTCTTGAACAATGCAATGACCAAGAGGAAAGCCTCCAAGATTACCTCTGAGATACTGAAGATTCATGATGTCACTCAAGCTGACCTGGATAAAGCTAGAGAAGAAAAGATATCTATGCAAATTGAGAGCGCATCCACTGTTGAAACCAAAACAGAGAAAATAGATGACCCTAAGGAGAAGAAAATAAAAATTGAGAAAACTGATGATCCCAAAGAAAAGAAGAAGACAGATGATATCACTCCTGCACCCATAGATACAATTGACTTGGAGTCCACTCAAGCATCTCCTGAGATAAGCAAGATGTCCAAGAGGAAGAAGAAAATAGCTACAAGCCACCCATCAGCAAGAGCCACAAGAAGCCAAGCCAAAAATGTACAACCACCTCCTAAGGTAGGATTCCTACCAAGTTTACAAGTGTTGAGATCCAGAGTGGTAGATGAAGGCAGACTTGATCATATATCTAAGTTTTATGATAGATATCATGAGATTGACAAGTCTGAGATCCATGATATGTTGATCAAACATGTGATCAATTCAAGAAGATTGTGCTAGAACTGAAGACAGTGATTCTAGATAAAGTTTGGGAAATTTTGGATACTTTGAAAAGACAAGCTAGTGAAGAAGACTTTAGAATCAGAGAAAAGACATTGGATGAAAATCTGCCAATATGCTTAGTTGAAGAGAAGGTCGTATTAATGGACTTAGTAAAGACAAACCTTAGAAATAAGATGATAACCTTACATATTATGAATAAGGATTATGAATTGATTGCCAAGGAGACATAAAAAACCTTTGAGAAGGTGTTTCTAGAACAACGCATGCAACCTACATCTGCGCCCACAACCCAAGCACCTATTGAGAAAGCCAAAGTAGCTGAGGTCACAAATGCACCTATGGAAGGTCCACAGGACTCGATGCCCACACTGACAACACCCACAGAGGAAATGGTATCTACACCCATGCCTGAAGTCAAGAATGACACAATAATGATAGATAATGTTGAGATATCTATGGCGGCCACAGATAAGGACTTGGATAAGTTTGAAGAGACATGTGTGAGCACTGAGGAAGCATAAATTCTTTGTGGTGATAATTCACCAAAGCAACAAGAGGAAATTTAGATTGAGGACTTGACGAGACAAGAGGAAGAAGAGGAGAAAGAAGAAGAAAAAGAAAAAGAAAAAGAAGAGGAGAAAAGAGAAGAGAAGGAAAATGAGCCAACAGATAAGTCATCTGTTGAAGTACCCATAAAAGTTAAAATAGATGTGATAAATAGCACACCTCTCACTCCATCAACATCATTGTTATCAAGTTTGACTCCTGACACTACAAGTCTAGACTCATGGGGAGAAGAAGACTTAATTAAAATAAGTGTGCTTGCAATGGAGAAGGCAAAAGAAAAACAAGTTATGAGGAATCCATTGTTTGTTGAATCAGTCAACATTTTGAACAACCTATTGCCTACAGACGAGAAAGTGTCAAGCATACACTTAGTAGATGATGTTAGCTCCATTATGACATGTTTCAAAGAAAACTTTTCTAGCCTTGAAGAATCTGCATCCAAGGTGGCAGAAGAGAAATATCATAAGAAGAGATTGAGTGAGCTGGTAGGGAACTTTTCACTTGACCTTAGCTCTATGAAGGTTGGTCAAGATTTGTTGAAAGACTTTGCAGCCAAGGGAAGAAGGATAATAGAAGACTACATGAATAAAGATAAGCTTACTGCAGACCTTGCCAAGAAAATAAAAGATGTTGCAGCTATGATGACTACTATGAGAAAATCAGTATTGGATCCCTCACAAGATGTGAATATGTGCAATAATGTCTACCAAGGACAAGTGGATAAGATTGAGAAGGTAGAGCAAGAAATAGCCAAGATAAGGGCTAGGCAAGCACAATTGAGACATGCACTTGCACCCTCCTTAGATGTGCTAAATCATAATATCAAGGAGATCGATGCCACTATGATGACCTATGATCAAGGTCCAAGTTTACATTTGGAGAAGATGGAGAAGTTGACATGTGTGCCCATCTTCAAACAGTCAATGCACTAACAACATTTTGGAAGCAAGAGATCCAGAACTTGAAGATAGCATATCCGGATGTACTCACCTTGTAAGTACTTGTAGATACTTTTTTTTTAGCACCTTTGTCATTAATTTCAAAGGGGGAGTATAGTATATAATAGAAGAGAGAATATGGAGCTATGTATATGATGTAAAGGGAAGTATAGAATATAGTAGAAGGGAGGTATAAGTTAGAGTATATGTTAGAAAATTTTGTATAAGGATACAGTTAGTGACTTCATCATATTCCTTTGTTGCCATTAATGAAAAAGGGGGAGATTGTTGGCAAGTTGACTATATTGATGTATATGACTATGTTTAGTGTTGTTATTATGGCAACAAAGTCATATGATATTATGAAGTCAGCGCAACCAGTTAGAACATCAGAATTTGGTTAAGTATGGAAGACTGGATAGTCAGCAAAGCACCAGCTGAATAGAGCATCAACGCACGTGCGTATGACTGAGTTATGGCATGCACCCTTGAAGATAAGATTTTTGGTATGTAGTCATGCTAAATCTAAGAGCATGTGATCAGATAAGTTTGTATGATGAAAATACAACCAGTTGAAGAATCACAGACAGTGAGCGACATAACAGAACAGAGCATGGAGCCGACTGTTGGTATTTTGGTTAGCGCTTGTAATATTATTTTGTAAAGGCTATGCGCCTATTGTATTTAGGTTTTAGACATGTTAATATTATTGTTTGTAAACACGCTTAAGCCAATTCACTTGGAAGCGTTATATGTAATAGGTTGAAGGCTGACCTAGTTAATAGTTTTGTTTGCGCATATAAATAAGACATGTGCCCTTGTAATTAAGTATGGAAGATGTATAGAAAGTTGATCAGAGCATAGAAGAGGTATGCGAAGAGTAGTTAGAATGTTGTAGTGCTTTACAAGAGGCTAAAGCATAAGCGCACAAAGGAACTAATATGACAAGCAGTGTCACAGCAGCAGTTCACCTTGTAGATATAGTGTGTATCTGAGATCCAGAAGGTTGTAGCCTTCACCCACTTGAGCAGTGAGCTCTAGGGCAGTGTGTCCCCACCCCTAATAGGGTTAATTGTAAAAGACTCCTAACAGGGTCCGACCCTTGACCAGGTCACTATACTAAAAGCATTGTAAAGATCAACTCCTAACAGGGTTGCAAGATCTTCTAACATGGATCATAAAACACTAGTACAGTTCTTAGTGGGTGTCAATTCCCATTGGGGATTTTACCTAATTGGGTTTCCCCGTAATCATCTTTGGTGTTATGTGTTATGGTTGTTTATCTTGCTTGCATCAATATTCATTTCAGTACTTAAGCAATTAAGTTAAAGTTCAAGATATCAGAAAAAGTAATAATATATAGAACACTGATTCACCCCCCACCCCCTCAGTGTTCCCATTCCTAACAATTCTAACCACATGTCCTAACATGGATATAACTGGGGTTGACTGAAGAGACATGGGCTTTGATAAATAATAGATGGTCATCCTCGCATAAGTAGAAAATGTTCAACATTGAAGCTCTAGTAGGGCTTCATATTCTATGTGTTGCTAGGAGTTAGATTTGAGGGTTTTGCATTCAATATGTATTTCCAATCTATTAAGTGATGTGAAAATATTTTTGAACTAATTGTTTATTTACACAACACTAAATATATAAATTTAAAATGATAGTACTCATAGAAACAAACAATGATGAAAAAAATAAAGTTATAAACTCTGAAAATAAATTGAAAAACAAAACTAAAATTGTAAAGAAAAATATAACCTTTAAGAATATGATTATATATACAAATTCTTTAAAAAAAAACCACTAAAAATTAAGTCAAAACAAACTGTAAAAAATTTATTTTCATCTTTAAATACTAAATTGAAGATATTACTAATTTTTCTAATTGTATGCTAAACTATACATCAAAGACATTTTCATAAAATTACATAAACCCATTATATGCATACTACTTTAAAATGAAAACACCGTTATATTTTCCCATCTTATAATTCCTTTTTTTTGGGTGAACCAATGACAGATGTAAAGCACAAAGAGTAGTGTCTTAAAATGATTTTTTTTTAATTGCATATTATAATCCTCACATCTCGAAGTGGAGGATAAGTTAAAAAAAAATTGTGGTCCCGATACAACTAATTGATTTTTTTTAAAAAAAATTCCATTTAAGAATTGAGGATTTGGATTCGAAGCAGACAAAGAGATATGAACCTCAACTTTAAATGAAAAATTACTTGTCAATCAAGATAGGCATTCTTATTTTTGGGAATGGCTTTATTAAGTCAATCAATCATTTGAAAAAATATCAAATTATACAAAACTAAATTATTGCATAAAATTCCAAAACCCAAAAGAAACAAAAATGATAAGAAGCTAAAGACAAGTGCTCTCTTGTAATGATGTATAACGAATCAATTGTCATTAGATGCTTTCTATATGTATATCGAAGCAAGTTGTCAAAGAGAATCAATGCCTTGTCCCCACATTTCGTCCTTCAAATTTTAGGGAAAATAAATTAAACCTGCAACTAATTTATATTTGCCCTAATTTGATGATTAAATCATAAATTGAGTAAATTTGTTGAGGTGACTACATGAGAATTGATAAAATAAGATAGTTTGATATAAAATAAGATAGTTTGATTTAGAAATATGTAGAAACTTGCATAAGACTGTTTAAAAAAAAAAGAAAAAAAAATAATTAAAAAGTTATAATGTTTTGTAAAAAATTATCAAATTTAGTAGAATAATGTATAATTATCAAATTATCAGTCACTTTAATAAGTTTTCCAGACGCAAGCAATTTTGTTAACATTTTTAAAATGACTCTTGGGCTTGATATAGTTTTTCTCATAATCTCAAGAGTATTTTATTTAGTATTTTAGATTCTTCATTCGGTGTATTATTGTTTTTATAGTTTGTTTATTTCTTGCACAAGTTAGATTTCTCATCCTTTTTGGCCTATCAAATACCAACATTCTATCCTAAAGATCCTCATATCCTAAATGGTATCCAAAGTGAATTTTGGTTGAAGGTGTTGGTTTGATTTTTGTTAATTATGTATTTGAAAACCATGCACATGTAATTAGGTTTTTATGTACATGTTTTGTCTCTCTCTATGTTTGTAAGCTTTGGCAGGTCACACCCCATAGTCTTGAAAGGTTATATGTGATTTTTGTTTGGGATTGATCTCTAACCTATGTTGTTTTTGAGATGAAATTCATGATTGAAGTCCATGTGTGGTGTTTTGAGCTCCAAATTTGTCTAATATGTGTGGATCACATTAAAATCCCTATACGACATTGTATTTTAATGTCTATGTGTTTGAAAGAGTCATGCCATTTTGATCTATGGAGATCTTAATCTTTGTCTAGAGTAGCACTCAAAGCTTATGAGAATAGAGGAGAATATAATAGACAAATAGAGAGGAGGAAAGCCAACCAAGACATCTACAAATGCTTAAAAATTAATAGAATTGTAAATTTTAATTGGAAGCTCAAAAATCGGTGCTCTTTTTTGCAAAAGTTCTTTTTGCATAATCCATTGGAAATATTTTTATGTTTCTTTTATAAGTTTTCATTTTTCGTCTAAAATTAATTAAAATATATAGACTAAAAATATAAAGTGGCATAGTTTTGAGGGGATCTAAAATGAATTAAGGAGGGTGTTCTTGTGACATTTCCTATGCACTTCTACATTTCCCTTAGATGTTTTCTCTCCACACATCTAACTTTTGCAAAAATAATTTCTTAAGCGTGGATTCAAATCAAATTATTACGTCTCTCATACCCTTTAACTGTAAGGTGTCAAAACTTGATATTCAACTTATTAAGGGGTTGTGAAGGTCATTATGGGTACTTGAAAAAATAACTTAAATGTTGCTAAAGATAAAGAAAAATGGTTTAACAATGATCAAGCCTTTGGGTTTTCATTCATCAATCTATCTTCTAGAACACTATTTGTGAGGAAACCTTGAAAACATCTAATAAAGTTTGGCTAGCATTAAGAAACCTTTTTGGGAAGGTAGATGGACTAAGATGTCATGAGTTACAATATAAACTCACATGCTTGATTCCAAGTACTTTTGACAGGTTGAAGGATTACTTCACTAAGTTGAAATCATTAAGTCTCAATTACTCTATGTTTGTCTCTACCACTTATTCCTCAAAAAGGGCTCTTAGAGCCATGTAGAAAGTGCCATCTTTAAATCACTTAATTGTAGACTTGATTAGGGAGCAAGATAAATTGATAAGATCAACACCATGGAGTCATATAAACCTCATACCTTTATTGTTAAAAATGATGGACAATGGGCTTCAAACAAGAGGAGGAAATAAATTTATCAAAAGGATAAGGAAACCAATGATGATTAGAAATGTCAACCCTCCGAAAATCACACTCAAACTAGCTAAAACATGTTTTTCTACCAAGGCAAGGGAAATGTGAATGTTCTCATTTATTATACTTAGATGTATCAACATCTGTATTAGTTTATTGTAAGCATATTTTTTATATTAGGAAACCCTTTATAGATTTCTTAAACTAATTAATCTAAAACTAAAATAGAATATGCTAAAAAATATACAAAATATGTGTCCTAAATATCAATGTTAATGAACTATGATTACAAATTTGTGAAATGAATTTATTTGTATTTCAAGTCGTGTTATAAGAAAATTTTACAAGTAAATCTTCAAGCTTTGTGTCATTTCATATAAAAATGGCTAATATTGATCTAACTTTTTAAATTGAATTATTAGAAAGGTGAAATATGTTTTAAATTTTGAAATAATGTAAATTAGTCAATTGATTTTATAACATATTTTATATTTTTTTTTTTAAATAGAAAAAGTAATTGAATACATTTTATATATAAAATTGACATTATGATCTATTTGTTCATAAAATTCTGAAAATATGAGGCAAAATAGGATTTTACTTTTTACATACGACTTTTTATTCTTACAATATTTTTTTAACTTGAAAATATATTGTGTGAATTATTTTTTCTCTTTTTTTAACAAATGAATTTTAAAGTGTAAAACACAATATTTTGACATGAGATAACTTTTTGTCCTAACTATTTATCTAAAATAGAAAAAAGAAAAACATCATTTCAATATTGAATCTCTCTTCTAAAGCATCATTTTTGTAATAAACTTTAAAAGTTTTTCTAGAAAAGAAAATCAATCTTATTGATGACATACTTATAGAAACACTAGTTAAAATATTCTTAAAACTTATATTTTTTTGAAAACTACGTTTATAGGTCTACAAAATGTATTTTAAAATTTGAATAGAATTAATTTTATGTTTTGTAAAATTGGTCTTAAAGGCTATCTTTGCTATATCATCAATTAGAGAACCACATAAATTATTAAAGACTTAAGTGCTTAATGTAAGCCCAAGAAAATTGGAGTTATAGGTCTTATTTTACATATCACGATCAATAGAACGTCATTTAACTTGTTAAAATCTGATATTTCACACAAGGACCAAGTATATTGAAGTTATCATTATTGCATGCTAAAATAAAAAAATCACTTGCTTATATTTTACAAAAAAAATTAATCTAGCTCAATTTGTTGAGCACAATTGAATGGGGTGATAGTATGTTCCTTAATTACACTATCCATCAAAGTTCAAACCCCATGAGGTATGAAATGAGGGATGATGCTAGGAACATACCCCCAACAACTTCGATATAATGGATACCCCTTAGAAAAGATGCAATATCATTTAGCTTGATAATAATATATATTTGAGACAAGGACCAAACATATTGAAGTTATCATTATTACACGAGACCAATAAAAATACATAAAACCCATTTTCAGAGAAATAAAATATAAGTTTTCAACCAAAGAATTCTAGCTCAATTAGTAAGGGCAACGGTATGTTTCTTAATTACATCATCTCAAACCTCCTTCTGACTTGATATAAGGGATGAAGTTAAGATCGTGCCTGATATCAACATGGATTTGTGCTCTCAGATCAGATAACAAAACCAAATTCTGAATAATATAAAATTCTCCATTAGAAATAAATAGCCTTTCTGAGTTTTTCTTGTGTATTATTCAAACAAACATACAGAAGATAGACAAATTTCACAAAAGACCATCCACCAAGGTTCAAGCCCCATGAGGGATGAGGTTGGGAACATGCCCCCAACAACTTTGACAGAATGGATGCCACTTAGACAATCTGCCATATCATTTAGCTTGATAATAATATATATTTGAGACAAGGACCAAACATATTGAATTTATCATTATTACATGAGACCAATAAAAATACACAAAACCCATTTTCAAAGAAATAAAAAATAAGTTTTCAACCAAAGGATTCTAGCTCAATTAGTAAGGGCAATAGTATGTTTCTTAATTACATCATCCATCAAAGTTCAAACCTCCTACTAGCTTGATATAAGGGATGAGGTTAAGATCATGCGAGATATCAACATAGATTAGTACTCTCATTTCAGATATCAAAATAAAATTTTAAATAATATGAAATTCTCCATCAGAAATAAATAGCCTTTCTGAATTTCTCATGTATTATTTAAAGTTTAAACAAACATATAGAAGATAGCTAAATTTCACAAAAGACCATCCACCAAGGTTCAAGTCCCATGAGGTATGAAATAGGGGATGAGGCTGGGAACAAGTCCCCAACATCTTTGACAAAATGGATACCCCTTAGACAAGCTGCCATATCATTTAGCTTGATAATAATATATATTTGAGACAAGGAACAAACAGATTGAAGTTATCATTATTACATGAGACCAATAAAAATACACAAAACCCATTTTCATAGAAATAAAAAATAAGTTTTCAACCAAAGGATTCTAGCTCAATTAGTAAGGGCAATGGTATGTTTCTTAATTACATCATCCATCAAAGTTCAAACCTCCTGCTGGCTTGATATAAGGGATGAGGCTAAGATCATGTGAGATATCAAGAGAAGAGATATCAGCATAGATCCATGCTCTCATATCAGATAGCAAAATAAAATTCTGAATAATATAAAATTCTCCATAAAAAAATAAATAGCCTTTCTGAGTGTTTCTTGTGTATTATTCAAACACACATCCATAACAATCAAAAGACCACCCACCAAGGTTCAAACCCCATGAGGCATGTTCCTTAATTACATCATCCACCAAGCTTCAAACCCGTGAGGTATGAAGTGAAGGATGAGGTTGGATACATGACGTCCCAAAAAATTTTGATAGAACAAATACCACTTAGACAAATTAAAGTGTCATTTAGCTTGTTAAAATCTAATATTTCAAATAAGGGCCAAGCATATTGAGGTTATCATTATTACATCAGACAACTTTGCTGCAAAATAAAAATACACAAAGCCTATTTCTCACAAAAATAAAAGTAAGCTTTCAACCAAAGGATTGTAGCACAATTTGTTGAGCACAATGTAAGGTTGTTGACATGTTCCTTAATTACACCATCCATCAAGAATCAAATCTCCTGAGGCTTGATATAAAGGATGAGGGTTAGATCATGCACAGACAAGTTTGACAAAATGAATACCTTTCAGTCTAAGCTCAATCATGGTATGTTCCTTAAATACATCATCCATCGAGGTTGAAACCTCCTAAAGCTTGATATAAGGGATGAAGCTAAGATCATGCCCCAACAAACCTCTTGAAGCCTTATATAAGGCATGAGGCTGAGATCATGCCCCAGCGAACCTCCTGGGGCTTGATATAAGGGATGAGGTTAAGATCATGCCCCAACAAAACTCATGAAGCCTGATATAAGGGATGAAGCTAAGATCATGCCTTAGCAAACCTCTTTAAGTCTGATATAAGGAATGAGGCTAAGATCATGCCCTAGAAACCTTTTGAAGCCTGATATAAGGAATGAGGCTGAGACTATGTCCCAGCAAACCTCCTCAGACTTGATCTAACGAATGGAACTAAGATTCTGTACAAACAACTTTGACAGAATGAATACCTTTCTGTCTTTAGCTTTCAGCCAAATAGATATCAACATAAATTCATACTTTCACATCGAATAACAAAACAAACTTCACAGAATAGATGCCTTACAATACTTGACTCTCAATAGAAAACATATCAACACAGATTCATGCTCTCAAGTCAAATAGAAAAAAAAACCTCCTGAGCAATAAAAATATTCTGCACCAGAAGTAAATCGCCTTTCAAGTCATTTTTTAAAAGGGTACAATACAAGCAAAACAGACAGAAGATGACTAAATTTCACAGATAGATATGAAAAAGCTAATCACACATGGTATTCAGCATGATTCTGTGGATAGCAGGAGCTCTTCAAGGTACTCGACGCCCAGATCTTCGAATTCCAAAACTTGTGGTCTTCCACCACACATGTTCACCGACTCACATGCTTCCTCAGCCCCGTAACTGTAACAGGGTTGAATAAAACTTGGGCTTTTGAGCTCCCCTGGCGATAATGCCCTCGATCTTTTGTAGGGCCTCCTAGCAATAGGTCTTTTCAGCAATGGTGACACGGCACTGAAATTCCATTCATCAGCAGAAGACGATATGAGTTCAGAGGAATCGCTCTGTCTGGTTGCAGCCTCCTGCAATGATTTGCAGACAACCTCGGCGGGAAAATTGAGAATAGCCCTAAAACCTCTCATGCAAAAGGCGGCTTGATCATAAGCCATGGCCGCTTCTTCAGCAGTATCGAAGGTTCCAAGCCACACTCGGACGCCATGCCTGTGTGAATCCCTGATCTCTGCTGCGTATTTCCCCCATGGCCGCCGCCTCACTCCCCTGTAACGAATCTCTTCCCCTCCTTTCTTTACCCGCCCATTCTCCCCACAAAGTTTCCTCTTTACGACGATGCCCTCCTTGAGAATCCTCCCATACAGAGCCAAATCCTCCGAATGCTTCTCATCCAGAGCTAAAGAATTCCCCTCCTGCGAAATGCATTTAACCAGATCAGGGAAAGCCTCGGAATTCAGAGTCATTTTTTCCCCAAAAATTCTCGGAATCGAAATAATGCCTCCAGGATATGTAAACGAAGGGAAGACCGGGAAGCTGACGTGGCGTGACATGCCACGCCAGCAGCCCACATCGGCCTATGATGTATGCCATGTCAACTTGGGACGGCTGACGTCAGAAGATGACGTTGGCCTGATTACGTCACTTTATAGCCGCCCATTCATGCAATGTATAATGCCACTTCCTCCATTAGCTAAAAGTTCTCGTTTAATTTTACTTTCGGTTTGTATGACCAAAGCTGGTTTGTCTTTAGTTACTATTTTAGTTTGTCATCTCCATTAACGCAATAATTGAAGGGTTGTTTGTGTTGGTGGGCTCTGTCTATGTCATGGATTAACATTTGACTCAAAATAATATAGTTAAGAAAATTAGTTAATGTATTTTTAATAATTAATTACTTTGGTATGTAGATATATAGAGAGTGTGTGTGTTTTTTTTATAAAGTCTAATGTCTTGATGTATATGTGCTTAGAATATATTAGATAAAATCAAGAGATATTATGTATAAAACATAAGCATGTTAGTAATAAAGTCTTCAAAATAGAGAGGTTGTTTTGTCTTGAAATACTAGTATGTGTTGTCTTGTGTATGACATGTTTTTTATATTGTCTTATTGCAATTATTATACCGATGGATCTTATCAAGTGGTATCAAAGCTACAGGTTGGACAAAGGTGAGGATGAAACTCCAATTTTAAAATGTTTTCTTATATCTTTCAAATAGCTTTGAATATTTATTTTATTTTTTGAAAGAAATAGGAGGATGAGATAAAGAAGCTACAATTCAAAATTCAACATCTAATCATCACAATTTGATAAAGAGTACTCCCCTTATTAACACAAACACACACCAAAATTGAGAATAACAAGAAATGGGCTTTCTATTATCTCCAATGAAATGGAATTACAATGTTCAAAAATATAACATGCATAGCCACATGGGCATTTTCATTACAATATTCTGCAAGCCAGAGCCACCAGATGCATCTCCCAAAAAGTGCCCTAGATACCTTATGAACCTTCATTATTTAGGCAATTTTAACCACCCAAGAAGGTTCTAGAAATTTTAACCATAAAGTTTGAGGCCGACCATTCTTAAGATATTATTATTCATTTTTATTACATTAGAATAGGCCCAAACAACTTTCGGAACTCAAAAAGAAATTTTTGAAAGAATTTCATTTTCTTCTATTTTAGGTAGCACAACTTTTGGAGACCACAAGTCATCGCATGTTGACCTGATTGGCTATTATAACCCCATTTCAGAAATGACGCAAAGTTCTATACAATCTTAGACTTATGTAAGCTTCAATCTATCAAAGTTTCAACCCCTTTCGGAGCCTATAAAGCCTTCAAAACTGAGTTCAAAGTTTCTATACCCTCCTGCCAATACCAAAAATTTTCAATATCTTCAAAAATAGACTTGATTTTGCAATGAAACTTTACTGGTAGGCTGATATAACCAAAGTCAACCTCCAAGGAAGAAATAGAGCATTCTGAACTCAAATGAAAAACTTACTAAAAATAGTAAATTTTAAAAAATAGCAATTCTGCACAAGATAACCCTTATTGAAAAGAAACCAGAGAATATTTTTTTGGGTGATGCAAGATTGCCCTTACACCTAGGATGCTCCTGCATCACAATTAAGGTAGCTATTATAGATCATGTAACATAAGAATATATGGATCGATAGATAATGGTACTAGAGTGTGGATGTCCTTACTTCCTATGTCACATTCAAAAGGAAGTTGACCCACTAGGCTTGAGAGGGCTCAAGCACTAAATAGGTATCATGATCCTTCACTAAATGGAAAGTGAAAAAGGAGGAAATTGATAAGGAAATGCAAGATGTGAGATGAAATGAAGGAAAAGAGTGACTTTCTCTGCACAAAGATTGATAGAAACCGGATAGACCAATTTTGATGTCAAAAATAGAAACAAAAAACTATAACTAACATGTAAATTCAATTTGAAGTTGTTTTGGAGGCACTAGGTCAATTAGGTTGGCCTATTCCTAAGATGCAAATTGTAGTCAGGCACATGTACTTCCCAATTTCGATCCTAAAATTGGTGCCACCTATTCCCACACAAATAAAGGAATGAGTTGTGTAGAGAGGGGTTCGCCTCAATCAAACCCTAGTTTGGAATCTGTAGACACCTAAAAATCCACTTGTTAATTAAAATTATTTTTAGTTGATAAGAGTCCTGATGACATCATCGTTATTTATTTATTTATTTAATTAATTATTATTTTCAATATCCCCTCTCCTATTTTAATTAAAGACATTTAATTAAAGGACCTTAGCCAAAAATGTTTAAATCAAATTTGAATATTTATCCCTCCAATTTATTAATTGTTTAATAAATTATGTCTCAAACCCTTTAAATAAATAAATAATTTATTTAAATCCCTAAAACCCTAGTTATCTTCTAGAAAACTCTAAACCTATCCTCACTTTCCTAATCACCCCCTAAACCTTATTAAAGGGTGATTCCTAACCCTTTTAAGCCTAAAACCCTCTCCCTTTGACTTTGGGTCAACACCCTCATTGATGAGCCTTACATGCTCATTAATGAACCCTTACACCTTCATTAATGGCTCTTATAGCCTCTTAATGAAGGCCTATGTCTCTTCTTCCACCCTTGTCCCCTAGCACTCTTCCCTAGTGTTTCTCACACATGTGTGAGCAACCCTTCATCCTTATCCCTTTGACCCTAAGGCTTAACCCTTGGTCCTAAACCCCAACCCTTGGTCCTAAACCCTAACTACCCTTCCTAACCCAAGCCTCTCCTCAAAATTAATAAATAGTCTCCCTTCCAAGAGAAATTTACCAATTCACATCTCATTTTCATAGTATTGTTATCATGTGCATTTTCATCTAGAATCTTAATAGATTTTACTAGTATTGTTAGATTTGCTTCATTTTTATGCTTTATAACTCATCCTAGCTTAGATAAGTTAGATTAACCTAGTTTATTTAAATCAATACTAATCATTTTCATCCATATCACATCTATTTCAAAGTTAAAATTAACCTTACATAGCATTCATTAGCTTAGAAACTGTATTTGCTTCATTTGGACCCTCAGAACCCTAGGGGCAAAACAAGTTCCCAATACCTAGTTTTATGTCATTTTGGGGTATCCATGGCTTTCAAATACATGCTCATTGTGTTTCAAGAGCACACCCACATCCCTCTTATATGAGAAAATCAAACGGTGACAAGGTGCTCCCGTTTTAGCTCAATTAGAGGTGGCATACAGATAGGTTTTATATATGTTGATGCATGCTTAGTTTAGACTAATGTTTGAATGTTTCAACATGATCCTAACAAGTTAGGTTTGCATCCCTCATGGATTCAAACTTGAATTTGAAATGAAATAAAGAAAAGTGTGCTAGCATAGAGAAGAGGCTAGATCTGAAATATGAAGTGTCTTATACCTTGGCAACACAAATGTTTCATTGAATGTGATGACAAATGTTGATGTAATAGATTAATTTCACACTAGAAACCTAAAATAAAATCATGAAAGACATGCCTTTCGCAATGATTGTTGCAGTTTTCCATAATGATTGATATGAAGAAGGAGAATGGATGAATGCTTGAATGGATGGAGATGATCTTCTTCCTTAATTTTGATATCCTCTACTTGACTTTCATGGGAGAGAAGATTTCTACAATGGAAAATATTACTTTGATCATTCCTTGGATGCTTGAAATTTTCCTTGAAATAATGAGTGCCTTGACAAGGGAATGCATACTTATTTCTTCGATCCCAAAATGAGGAGAGGTAGGTTGCTTATATGTCCCCACAAATATTTCAAAGCTCAAAACTTGAAGAGTATGGATGGGAGATTGAATTACTTGCCCAACCATTGATATAAGCCTTTGCTTCAAATTTTAGAGGAAAGATTAGGGAATATGTCAGCTAGGTTGGCCTATTTCCCCCAAAAATTAAACAAATTTGGCCCCAGCGGTCTCAATTGAAGAATGGATGCCAACATGAAAGCTAGAATTGGGGTCAGAGTGTTGGGATTATGGAAAGGTGAGTTACTAAGAGGGGAGGGGTGAATCAGTAACCCACCTTTCCATAATCCCAACAATTGGTATCAGATCTTGTTCTATTGTTAAAGAAGTTTAATCACTAAAGATGAAAGATCCATAAAGATAGAAAGGTATAATCTTGACAAGATAATTGAGAATCCAAAATTAGAGTTGCAAATTAACCTAGAACAAATTAAGGATATAAAGGAAAAGCTGAGAGAGTCACTGAGCAAAAGGAAGGAATTAGCATTTTGGAAAAATGATACTCAGTATCTAAAAAAAGAGATTGAGGAATTATCTGAAGGATCCAAAAGTGTATATGATACATATGAAAGAAATATGATACATATGAAAGAACTATCTCAAATCTATTTGAAAAGAATCAACACCTCACCGAATAACTGAAAATAATATAAATTGGACAAGAAACTCGAATGGTAAGAATGATTAAAGTTATGAATAATACAAGACAAACTTAACAAGAGAGGAACATGGCTATTGAAGATAGAAGACAAATGACTGAGAAATTGGAATAAAAAGAGTTTGAAATACTAAGGCTAACCGAGCATCATTTTGAAATTGTAAATTAGATGGTTATCATGAGTCAAGAAGTCAACTGGGTGAGCAATGAGCTTGCTAGGAAATTGGAAGATATTGGTGAATTAAGGGAAGAAAATGAAAGACTAAAAAATGAATTGAAGATGCAACAACAACATAATGAAATGATGAAGAAAACTAAGGAAAGCACCAAAAGGATGGATGAATTCTTAATGACTCGGAGGAGATTAGACAACACCACTGGATTAGGATATACTGAGAAAGGAGAGTCATCAACACAAGCAGAGAAAAGGAATCTCTATGAAAATTGAAGACAAAATAAGATCTCATGCTATCATTGTGGAAAACCAGGTCATACAACAAATGTTTGCATGAGAAAAGTAAGTAAAGAAAAATGTAATCCTAACACTATTCCTAAATTTAATGGTTATTGCTACAATTGCAACAAGTATGGACATCAAGCATATGAATGTAGATCAAATATGAAAAATTCAGCTGAGAGGCATTACATGGAAAAGCACTATAGTATTTGCAACAAGCATGGTCATATGTCAAAAGAATGCAGGGCACATGTGAAGTTAGTTTGGAAACTAAAAAGACAAAACACCACATATCAACTGAGAAGACAAGGTAACTCCTACACTTGGGATTACAACACTTGGGTTAATTGTATAGCCTATGGAAGATATGGTCATATTGCTGCAAATTGTATGAGATTATACTGGAGAGGAAGATCTAAGAATTAGAAAAATTCTAGAATGACACATCTACACTATCATATGGTCGGTCACTTAAGTAAAGACTGCAGAAACCGAGCACCATAATAGAATGAAGATATGAATGTGAATACCATTGATGGAATCAAAAGGTTGAGTTATTACCGCACATTGAGGTGATGCAAAATCATGTGAAGAAGGAAAGAGCTAATTTCCACCCCCAAGCTATCAGTTGTGGATCACATTTTCGACATTCATACACAAGTAGGCCTAGAAAAATTTTCTTTAGAGAGTCTAAAAGAGGAATGGGAAAACCTCTTGGCCAACCTTCAAAAAACCCATAAGAAATTTTTTGACAAGGTGTAAGTACATTTTTTGGCATTATTATCAAAAAAAGGGGAATCATATGTATATATTGTGTACTTTACCGAGAGCATATTGACAAGAGGAGTCTACAAATTTTGAAGTTTACAAGTTTTGAATATTGGAAAGTATTTTGTATATGGCATACATACGTGTCTTTGTCACTGATGGAAAAGGGAGAGAACAATACACATAATTGTATTAAGTGTTGTTATTAGTGTCACACTTATAATCAGTAAAGGAAAGCAAACATACAAGTCGGTCAAAACACCAAGTATAGTAATTGACTAGAGAACATAGAGAAAGACAAGTTAACCAAGCATAGACTTGATCGAGCATTGACACTGAGCCACCTGATTACCAAGCACACATGTTTAACGAACATTAATATTCTATCGAGACAAAGATATAGTATTTACTAAGTGATACAAGATTGACATATAAGTTTGTAATGACACTGAAAATAAGGCAAACAGTTTTTGCTGAGCTAGAAAACCACTTACATAAAGTGAGGTAAAGATTTATTGGAGATATCATGTTGATTGGTGATGATCCCTATAAAGTTTTGAATTAGGTTATTCATATGGATCGTTGATCAAATATTTTCTAGGTGATTTCATAACCCTAATTATGTCAAATCATTATGATTTAAGAATTGCCAAGATGTCAGATTGTAAGAGAATAGTGATGAGAAGTACCCGCCAGGAGAAGACATATGAAGATCAAACAAGGTTATGATGCTAAGATTTTGATAGGGTATTTAAGATTACATTAGAAGTAGACCAGAGGTTACTGAGAAGTATTTGAAGGAGATATCTATCACAGAAAGGTGATATCAATTAATGGATAAGTAGATCTGATATTTAGCAAAGTAAGTTGCAACATCCAGATCACTATATTGTAACTTTCTAACAATTGTGGCAGAAAATCCTCCTAACAAAGTAGACTTAACCATATTTTCATAAGTCTCTTAACCAAGTGGACACTTGAAAAGTGCTACTAAAATCCTCTAACAAGGTAGATCCTAACAGGTCTTAAATATTACTCCTAACATGGTAAGACCATTATAAGTGATAAAAAAATTGTATGCCCTAATAGGCAAGTTTATTATTACAGTAGTGAAGCTTTGTGGGTTCCATCCCCACCGCAGTTTTTACCTTCTAACAAGGGTTTATATGATACCCAAATCTTTGTGTCAAGTGTATGAAGTTTCATGAACATGTATATTTGTTAGATTAGAAGTATTTACATTTCAGTTATGTTATGAATGAATGGCAACTATAAATTTGACAGTCGGTTAATGAAGGCTATTATCTTAAGGATTTAAATCAAAATTTTGTAGGTTTACTGATTCACCCCTCCCCTCTTAGTAACTCACCTTTCCATAATCCCAACATGGAGAACCAAAAATTAATACGTGAATACATGCTAAAACAAAGTCAGGATAAATGGAAAATTGTATAGTGATGAAATTTTAGGATAATACATTTAGTCCTCACTTCAGTGAGAATATGATTCCACCTCATGCTCAAGGTAAAGGAGAAGAAAGAGAGAGAAAGAGATAAAAAAAAATGTGAATAGATAAGACATCACTAAGTTCAAGGGCACAAGCCCCCAAACAAAGTATCTTAACTCAGACAATCATGTGCAAGGGGGCACAAACCAAAACAAAACTAAAAGATACAAGACTAAAATATACCAAAAAATAAAAGGGATTAGTACTAAAAAAAAAACTCCAAATCAACTATTTGAAGAGAAATTGGTCGAGAAAACATCTCAACCACTAGTATCATGTTCGAAAAGCTATTGCAAAAGCACAAGTGGTCACACAAGAAGGGAAAGAGCATCACCAAAGATGAGAATTTGTGGTTTAATCCACTAGAAAATTAATGAAAGCATGGAGAAAGGACGGACCATGAATCCAATATGGATATGAAGTTGTGTTATGGTAGGTGATCCATGAAAGAAAACACAAGGAAATAGTAGAAAGGCTAGCAAGTTGTGTTATGCTAGTCAATTCTACCTTGAAAATGTAATGGAATAGGTCAAATATTCTAGCAAATTATGTTATGCTAGTTCAACCTATCCAAGGATGACCAAGTATAACATTGTTCAAAAAGAAACTCAACAAAGAGTATTATTCCAAAGAAAGCATTGTCTCCAAAGGAAATCCACTAAATAGTATAAAAATATCCAAGGAAAGAATTGCCTCCAAGGAGATTGAAAAACAATGTAGCTGGGCACAAAAGAGAATCCATAAAGGCATAAAAGGATGGAATTGATATTATGGCGATTTGTATTATGCTATTCAAACCATAAAAAAGGATAACCAAGTGAAGCATTATCCACAAGGAATCTGTCATAAGAGGATGAAGCCTAAGGAAAGAATTTTACAAAGGAATCCGATGAATAATGCACATGGAGGTTGCATATATGCTTCCCTCCTTAAGATGACAACATAGGCTAAGGTGGTATCTTAAGGAAAATAGAAAAAAGATACCTACTTCCAACAACAAGGAGATATCCATAAAATAAAATGTATGCAATAGCCTTAGTGAAGAGACAAGAATCTTGTTATCTAAGGAAAAGATAATTGTGAGAGGATATCTTGCAATAAGTAGAAAGACACCCTTGGAAGGAAGAGATACCCATTACAAAATGTCTACCTCAAAGAGGTGTTCTTAATAAAAATAACTTCTTAAAGATGAAGGTGGGGGGGGGGGGGGGGGGGGGGGGGGGGGGGGGGGGGGGGGGCGAGAACAATAATTCACACTTTTAACCCCTTATTGCTAGGTGAAAAAGAAATTCTTGAATAAGGATGACACACTTTGAGCCCCCAAGTAAGGGTATTTGTTTAGGATGGCCATACTTTTTCAAATAAGGAATAGGTTGTGATCAAGGATACAAACCTCTTGCATGAGAGATAATCTCAAATTAAGACAAACAATCCCATATAAGAAAGGGATGTCACATGATTAAAAAAACACCACTCTGCTAAGGAAAGTGGATCCTTAGAGAAGAGACAAAAAGGAAATATCTTCCCCCCCAATCATATATAGGAAAGAGGAAAGATAGAACATTATTCATTCCAAGTTAAAGATCAAATGCAATATAGTTCCAAGCAAGAAAGAGATTGTAAACAAGGACATCAATCTATCAAAAAGAGAAGATCCTAAGACAAACAAGTCCATG
The DNA here is from genome assembly GCA_027943335.1 of Chamaecyparis obtusa. Taxonomy (NCBI): domain Eukaryota; kingdom Viridiplantae; phylum Streptophyta; class Pinopsida; order Cupressales; family Cupressaceae; genus Chamaecyparis; species Chamaecyparis obtusa. The sequence goes on along the minus strand of BSBK01004946.1, from coordinate 271,108 downwards.
CAAGGAAGTACATCATGTTATAATTGATACAAACAAGAAAGAAATAATGGATTTTTTTTGGAAAGGATAGGATAACACATTATGCACCTTAAGTTAAAGATCATTTATAATATATATGAAGTTTGAAGCATGAAAATGATTTTTAACAAAGATGAAATGCTTTGTGTAAAACAAAGAGTTCCATGCAAGAAAGGATATGCCATTATAAAATATAAAAATATACAAAGGGAAAAATGGGTGCTTTAAAAATTGAGAATGAATGAAAGAGAGGAACCTTGCACTCCTAAAAATAAAGTCAAGGAAAATGACTTATTATGCTGCTCAAATTAAAGTATAACATAATGCAAAACAAAGGGCCCCCAATAAAGTAAGCCACTAAGATTGCATGATGTAGAGTAACATAATAGGAATATTGAATGTTAAGGCACATTTTTTTATATCAAGAAAAGTATAAGATTCGTCAATAAGAAAATAAGAGATCTATCTACCAAATTTTGGACAAATTTTCTAAATTCAATTTAATTAGCAAGAGATTGTTTATCTCTTTTATGAAAAAGACAATACAAAACATGATTCTTTGAAAAATTTCTAAAAAGAAAATAATTTTTAGTATTATCTTTAAGTTTCCAAAATATTCTCCTAGCCAAAGACAAATGGTCATCAAAAGGAGGTGCAAAAAAAGATTGGGTTGGTAAAAGAATTCTCAAACAAAGATGTCTAGATTGTGAGGAAGAAGGATCAATAGGATTGGAAGAAGAGGGAAATTTTTTTGTCTCGAGGTATAAATCCTATACCATTTTTTGTGACTTGTAAAGGATGATCTATAAGGACCTTTATACCTTGTTAACTAATACCAAGACCTTGTCCACTATAACTGATGAAAAACCCTATGGTTGGAGGGTCTGAAAATAGACTATCCACCCAAGCTACTAAACAATCACAATAGAAGTACAACACAACAACAAGATATAATAAAATTTAATTGTTTATTTCATCAAAGGCCAATTACATGCAACATGTTAGGCTGTAAGGCCTTCCTAGTTATGGCCAATACACCAAAAAATACAACCAAATCTCACAGGATCCAACTAGTCCCTAGCTATCCCTGCTACCTCCTTTCTATGCTACCCATATCCTCCTTTTATACAACATGGCCACAAGTCAACCTTACAAATTAGAAATCATAAAACAACAATCAACTCCAAAAAAATCATGAAGAAATGTGTTATCCTTCATGTTGGATTGCAAAAGCCATTCAATTCACATGGGAGAAAGAACCAACCCATATTTAGGTCCTCACACATCCCAACAGTTGATCCATATCATGAGGAATGTGACCCAAATCAAATGCACATGTCGACCAACCAAAACAATCAAAATAAATTCGTCAGTGAACTAGACTATCAAACTTGTTAGCACATCATCTGAGAAATGTAGAACAACTATTGATTCTACTTGGTGACAAGACACAAAAATAGTGACCAAGCTCATCGGTGAACCAAAAAAAGAACATTCCATTGAGAAATCCAAAGTAGTTACCGAGCACAAACTCATCCACTGAACTCATTTGGTAGAGTAACATCCACACTCATTCACCGAGTCTGTCGATGAAGAAACACATCTTCCAACTGTGAACTACCACAAAAAAACCGAGAATCTTGGGTCTCCAATCGAGATCACCACTTCAAACATTGAAAGACAAAACCTAACTCTAACATATTTTTTGTTGATACAAGATTGCCAACTATCCAAGGATGCTCCTACATCAGACACCCCAAGTGAAAAAATACATTCACAGTAGCTCGACGAGCATATTTTTGGATTAAACACATAAATCCCAAACTAGTTCTTGATATACATGTCCTTTGAGTCCTTAACTAGTACACTCTTGCCTCTGTTCCACTTCTGTGAATCCTTCCGTACAAATGAAAATTTTATGCCTTTCCTTCTCACATCTTTCCCCATTATGCCACGGGTCTATTTTCCTTGTTGATCTCTAACCCTTTGAGAATCCTTCAACTCACTTCTTCTACCGAAGCTCAGATTCCTTTTACTAAGTTTTGTATCCTACAAAGGAATCAGGGAAAACTTCATACCATAGTTCTTAATAGTGAATACATTCTTAACACAATCATGTTCAACCTTACAATCATACTACCAAGGTCTACTAAGAAACATGTGACAAGTACTCATGTCCACAATATCACACAATACTTGATCCATATACTTCCCAAACAAAAAATCAACAACACATTGATCCCTTACCTCTAAAGCATGTTCATCTTGCAACCAATTGATCTTATAAGGACAAGGATGTCTCACTCTCTTCAAACCAAGTTTTTGTACCATATCCTTAGCAACTAGGTTATTAGTACTACCACTATCCAAAATCTCATTACAACACTTACCTCTAGACTTGCATTGGGTTTTGAAAAAAATTATTCTCTGAATAGGTTCCATCACTTTCTTACTGAGAAATGTTCTCTGAACCAACTAGTTTTCTCCCTCCTGGGGCTCATTCAATACATTTTCATTTACCAAAACATTCCTACTATTACCAACATTCATGTCTGGATGGGGACATTCAAATAACCTATTTCCTTCTTCTCCAAAATTGTAACAAGTACCTTTAAATCCACCTCTACCTATCCTTCTCTTCAGTTCAATAGGTTTCAGTCCATCCTTAATTATTAGTTTGTCCTTTCCTGACTGGTCTTATTTCTCCTTCCCTTGGGAGTTACCTTGATATCTCCTCTTCAACTTATCATCCTCTTTCAGGGCATACTGATAAGAATCCTCAACTAAATCAATCTTCAACATGCCAATCTCATCCTAGATATTGAATCTTAGACCATTAATACACCTAGCCACCTTTTCCTTGGAAAGTTCTCTACATCCAGACCAAATAGCCAGCTTGTAAAACTCCTTGGTATAGTCTTTCATAGTCATCTCCTTTTGCTTTAGGTTTTTTAACTTCTTGAATAACTCAAGTTCATATTTGATAGGAATGAACTTAGCCTTCATTTTTTCCACCATCAACCTCCATCGAGTGATCTTCATCTGACCGTCTTCTTCTCTATCTCTTTGTAATTATTTCCACCACAAAGAAACATGTCCCTTCAACTTAGTCTACACTAACCTCACTTTGAGAGGATCTGGAATATCTTCTAGATCAAAGGAGTATTCTAACTCACGGATCCAAGCAATCAGTTCCTCAAGTTTCAATGTACCTAAGAAATTAGAAACCTCCATCTGGTGACTTGTACTCAACTGAGCCATAAATCTCTCCAACTGATCAATTGTGTCTTCCACATATCTCTCCAACCGATCAACCCTGTCTTCTCCACTAGATTCGCCAGCCTCAAAATATTCACAAGCTTCTTCATAACCATCCTCTTTTCTAAGGTTCCTTGGTAAAGTATCTATAGCTCTCATGATCTCTATGACCATCTCATTCTTCATCATTACCATCTAAGACCTGACATCTAATCTAAATTTTTATGTTATCTTTGTCTCCACTACATCACAAAGACCTGTGATCACCCTAGGTTCCAAAGTTCTTGGAGGCATCTTCCAAGATATTTGAAAACTGAGATATCAACATAGATTCATGCTCTCATTTATGTTTTAAGTAACCCACATCATTCTAGAAAATTCATCAACAAAAAGTATGAAATACCTTTTACCATAGTATGATTTTGTCCTTGTAGGTCCACATAGGTCTGTATGTACTAGATCCAACTTTTCTTTTGATGTAACTTCTTCTATTTTGTTTTCCCATAACACATTCTCTGCATACAGTGTTAGATGGTTTCACAATCTTTGATAGATCTCTTACTGGTTTAGTCAAACTTGCCTTTAAAATATTGTCAAAGTTAACATGACAAAACCTTTTGTGCCATAACCAATTGTCATCTACCTTTTCAACAAAACAAGAGGCTCCAGATGTATTTAATTCAAATATATTACCTCTAGATTTAGTACCGGTTGGAATCAACTTTCTTGCCTTACTTCTGATAAAACATTTACCATCATTAATTTGTAATTGAAAATCTTTTTCCATCAACTGTCCAACACTCAATAAGTTATGCTTAAGTCCATCAACAAGTAGTACATTATCAGTATTAGTTTTTCCATCTAGAGTAATAGATCCTACTCCTATGATAGGTTTAGGAATATTATCTCCAAACCTCACAACAACACTATCATACTTTACTAATTTAACAAACTTGTTTTATCTCCAGTCATATGATGTGAACAACCACTATCTATGATCCATTTAGATTTCTTATCAACATGAGATACTAAAGCTTTTTCCTCATGTACTGGTTCATCTTTAATAGAAACAAATCCAATCTCCTCATAATCTAAATCATCATCATCAGAAATTCCTTCACTAGCATAATAAAATTCCTTATCCTTTGAATACTTAGATTTGAAAAACTTAGGCTTGTACTTTGGAAATCTTGTAGGACATATAAATGCAAAAAGACCTACCTTATTGAATAAAAAATATTTCAAATGTAATTTGGCTTCAAATTTACCCTTACCTCTCTTTTCTCTTCTAGCAATTAGTGCAACAAGTTCATGTTAAGAATAATAGTCCACAATACAACTGAGAGGGTGGGGGGGGGGGAGGGTGGGTGAATTAGTTGTATGATAGATTATTAAACTTTAAAATTTAAGTGGCAGCAATATCAGATCCAATGAACACAATGAATGCCAACACAATAACATAATATTTTGGTCTCGGGGAAACCCTGTTAAAGGTAAAAACCTTGGTGGGAATTAGGACCCACAAATGATGTACTGAGAGTATAGTTATCCTTGTTAGTCTAAGATATAGCCCTGTTAGGAGATTATTGAGACATTACAGTACATAGTCATTGTTAGAGGACAAACCCTATTAGGAGTGAATAACAAAAGGGAGGGCTCACTACCCAAGGCTCACTCCCCAAAGAAGGTTAAATTTACCTTTAGAACTCACTATTCGCAACACAAGTGTATATGAAGAAATACACAATCTTTTGAACTGTTTGAAAATAACTTTCTTTGCTTGATCACTTCCAATAAAGTCCACCAACAAACCTCTACTCTACATACAACAGACACAAGCTGCCAACTTTCAAAACCTCTCTATATCATCTTCTACATTTCCATATCTTTTCCAAAGAAAAGACCTTTTATTTATACCTTATTACAATTCTCATGAATAGGTCACCTCATAAGGCTTTCCTAATTACAAAAAATTACATAAATCCTTTCTAAGATGCACACAGTATCTAGAAAAAGTATACAATAATTTCATTACAATAATTAAGGACCGACATCCTCAATTCAAGTTTTCCTCCATCATATACGCTACATCTCTGTAGTCAGCTTCCAAATAGATCACCTTCCAGAACACAAGCCACAACTAACATCATCATGCCTTCCATACCTTGCATAGTTCATAGAACATTCTTCAATACTATGTCTTTCATCTCTAAAATTCGCATGCACTGATTCCATATCTCCTATAATCTATACACAAAAGACAGAGACTAACTCTGTCATTTCTCATTGTCACAGTCAGTGACCAGTCTTCACCACAACATCTATAACTCATCCAATATGAAACATTACATGATGTGATCTTGGATATAAGATCACAACACCCTCTTGAACTCTCATCTGACTTCACAACATCTAAAACATCCATACAGTGTCTATACACTGTGATAACCAGTCTGATCTCCCCATAGAAACATATGTTGACATCAATGACAAAACAAAAATGACAATAGTATGAGTGCCCATTTAGTAATGTAGTGATTAAACATATTAAATGTCTCAATCACCTCCCCATGCATTAGCAATATCCAACAATCTCCCCCTTTGGCATTGATGTCAACATATGGGAAAATTCATCATCCCAAAGTTATATCTGTCCAAAGTTCTGCAACCAAACAATCTCTCCATACAATAGGGATTTTCTCATAGGAACACTCCCCCTTTGACAACAATGGAAAAGGGTGCCATGATTCATCAAGTGCTTTCCAACATCTTTCTTCCATGATCACTCCCCCTAAGGAGTAGATCCCTACATCCACTTCAGATTATGATAAGGCTCTGATACCAATTGTTAGGTATAATAGTCCATAATACAACTTAGAGGGGGGGGTGAATCATTTGTATGATAGATTATTAAACTTTAAACTTTAAGTAGAAGAAATATTAGATCCAATGAACACAATGAATGCCAACACAATAACATAATATTTTGGTCTTAGGGAAACCCTGTTAAAGGTAAAACCCTGGTGGGAATTAGAACCCACAAATGATGTACTGAGAGTATAGTTATCCTTGTTAGAAGATATAGACCTGTTAGGAGCTTATTGAAATATTACAGTACATAGTCCCTATTAGAGGACAAACTCTATTAGGAGTCAAGAACAAAAGGGAGGGCTCACTGCCAAAAGAAGGTTAAATCCACCTTCATAACTCACTATTTGCAACACAAGTGTATATGAAGAAATACATAATCTTTTGAATTGTTCAGCAACAACTATCTTTTCTTGATTAGTTCCAATGAAGTCCACCAACAAACCTTTGCTCTACATATAATAGAAAGAAGCTCACAACTTTCACAACCTCCGATGAAGGGTGCTCTCCTTAATACCACAAACACATAACAAAAATAGAGAAACAACAACAACAATATGCAACAACAACAATATGCAAGAACAAACTTTTAGAATTACAATATGCAAAGCCACATGGGCATTCCCTTACAATATTCTATAGGACAAAGCCTCGAATCAATACCCAGATCTACTACCCAAAACTGCCTAGACAACACTATGGGCCTTCTTTATATATGCATTTTCCACCACCCGAGAAGGTTCCAAAAATTTAGGCCTTAGGGCCGACCAAACTTAGAATTATTTTATTTTTCAATTTATTACATCAAAGTTGGCTCAAAAATAACTTTTGAAACCCGAACAGAAATTTTGAAGGAAAATTATTTTTTGTCATTTTAGGTGGCCCAACTTCTAGAGACCATATGTCATCACCACTTGACCCGATTAACTATTATAACCCCATTTCAGAAAGGCCATGAAGCGCTCTACAGGATTGACTCATGCAAGCACCTATCACCTAGATTTTCAACCTCATCTGAGGCCTCTAAAGCCTTCAAAACTGAGTTCAAAGTTTCTGTACCCTGCTGCCAATACCAAAAATCTTCAATATCTTCAAAACTAGACCTGATCCAGCCATGAAACTTTACTGGCAGGCTGATATGACTAAGATGAACCTCCACATGTAAAATCATAACATTTTGAGATCATATGACCAACTTACTAAAACTAGCAAGTTCCCATAAATAGCAGCTCTACACAAGATAGCCCTTATTAAATACAAAAATAGAAATATTTTTGGGTGATGCAAGATTGCTCTTACACCTAGGATGCTCTTGCATCAGACACCCAGGGTAATTTGAGAAGTGACCTTGTCATGACTCAGGTGTGCAGAGGAAAACCAAGACGGTTAACCTCCTCCTTTGTTAGCCATGATGAATCTTCAATAGGTCATCCTTTCCATTTGACCAAATACTCTTCATATGTCCTATTTCTAGTGCTTCTACCAACATGACTATCCAGTATGTCTTTAATCTCCTTGATATCTGAATTGGATGCTGGAATACTCCACTGTGCTGCTGTAACCTCATCTTCAACACCTCCTTCATGATACTCTGTCAGATCTGAAATATTAAATACTGGTGAAATATTTAGCTCAGTAGGCAACTCAACCTTATATGCATTTCCTGAATCATGCTTCTTCAGTATCTTACATGGACCGAATTCCTTCATTTTCAACTTGTTATATGTACCAACTAAAAATTGCTCCTTCTGCAAATGAACCATGACTTCATCTCCAACCTGAAATTCCTTATGCCTCCTTTTCTCATCTGCCTTAGCCTTATACTGTGTGTTCATCTTGGTAATGTGCTTCCTCACCTCCTCATGGATGTTCTTCAAATGTTCTGCAAAATCCTCAACTTCAACACTACTTGTTTCCCATTTATCTATCTTTCTCAACTCAGATGCATTTCTTGGACTACTCCCATATACAATCTGGAATGGTGATTTACTAGTGCTCCTATTAATAGAATTATTGTATGCAAATTCTTCCCATGGTAAAATCAAATCCCATCTTGTTGGCTTATCTCCAACCAAACATCTCAACAAATTTCCCAAACTCCTATTCACCACCTCTGTCTATCCATCAGTCTGTGGATGATGTGATGAACTGAACTTCAAATCTATCTTCAAATTCTTCCATAATGTACACTAGAAATATCCAATGAACTTAGTGTCCCTATCTGAAACTATACTCTTTGGAAAACCATGTAGTCTCACCACTTCTCTAAAAAATAATTTTGCTACATGAATAGCATCATTAGTCTTCTTGCAGGGAATAAAATGTGCCATCTTTGAAAATTTGTCAACTACCACAAAAATTTAATCATGTCCTTGTTGTGTCCTTGGTAAACCAAGAACAAATTCCATACTAATATCCTCCCAAGGCTTCTCTGGTATAGGTAATGGCTGATACAACCCTGTATTTTGCTTCACTCCCTTCGCCATCTGACATACTCTACAACTCTATACAAACTGCTTGACATCTTGCTGCAACTGTGGCCAATAATAATTCTCACTAACCAAAGCAAGGGTTTTATCACAATCAAAATGTCCAGCCAATCCTCTGCTATGCTTCTCCTTGATGAGATTCTCCCTCATAGAACTTCTTGGAATGCACAACTGACTCCCTCTGAATAGCATATCATCCTGAATGATGAAATCCAGCCACTTCATTCTATCTAGAGTAACAGGTTCTTTACAAGCTTTCCAAGCTTTACCAAAATCAGGATCCTCTGGATACAAATTCTTGAGTTCTTTAAACCCAACCACCTCAATCTATATCTCTGTCAGCAATAGTTGCCTTCTGCTAAGTGCATCTGCAACCCTGTTAGACTTTCCACTTCTGTGTTTCAAAACAAATGTATAACTCTGTAAAAACTCAACCCATTTCAAATGCCTTTGATTCAACTTTCCTTGACTATTCAGATATTGCAAAGCTTGATGATCAGTATACAAAACAAAATCTTTAGGAAGTAGATAGTGTCTCCACTTCTTCAATGCTTGAACTATAGCATAAAATTCTTGATCATAAATAGAATATTTTCTCTTGGCATCATTTAACTTCTCCCTGAAATAAGCAATAGGTTTACCTTCTTGGCTCATAATAGCTCCTATTGTAGTACCACTAGCATCATAGTCTACTTGAAACATTATTAAAATTTGGAAGTGCTAAAATAGGTTGTTCTGTAACTTTTTGTTTCAACAATTGAAAACTCTTTTCTGCCCTGTTAGTCCACATAAACTCTTTTCTATCCCCTCTCATTGTTTCAGTCAAGGGGCCACAAATACTGCTAAAATTTTTGATAAACTTTCTGTAAAAGCTAGCCAAACCATGAAAAAACCTTACCTCAGTAGCACTCCTTAGAGTAGGCCATTCAAGGATAGCCTGTACCTTCTCTGGGTCCATTTTTAGACCTTCTGCTGAAACTACAAATCCCAAATACACTAACTCTTTCTTCACAAAACTGCACTTCTTCAAATTAATCAACAATTTCTCATCTCTTAACTTCTCAAACACCATACGAATATGCATCATATGCTTTTGCAATGTCTTACTAAAGATCAAAATATCATCTAGGTACACAATGACAAACTTACCCAAAAAAAATTTTAGAACCTCGTTCATGAGCCACATGAAAGTGCTCAGTGCATTGGTTAGCCCAAAATGCATGACTAACCACTCATACAGTCCTTCCTTTGTCTTGAAGGAAGTCTTCCATTCATCTCCTTCTCTGATCTAAATTTGGTGATATCCACTCTTTAGATCTATCTTTGAGAAATACACAGCTCCACTCAAACAATCCATAATATCATCCATTCGTGGCAATGGAAACCTTTACTTGATTGTGATCTTTTTTATTGCTCTAGAATTTGTACACATCCTCCATTCTCTATTCTTCTTTGGTGCTAATACTGCTGGTACAACACATGGACTTAGGCTCTCCTAAATCAATCCCTTCTGTAACAACTCATGTACTTGTCTGTTCAACTCTTCACTTTCTATTGGTGTCATTCTATGTGCTGTCTTGTTTGGCAAACTGGCTCCTGGAATCAAATCCATCTGATGAATGATCTTCCTTACTAGTGGTAATCCATCAAGTACATTATCAGATACAATGTCCTGAAAATCATTCAACAAATCTACAACCTCTACAAGTACATCCTTTACTTCCTCTTTACCAACTTTTGGAATTAAAGCAAAACACAAATGCTCATGCCTCATACCATCTACAAATTTTCTTCCATCAACAAAATTTATTCTTGCATTACCATATACCTTTTCTTCGGTCTCCTTCAATGGCTTTAGCTTATGTCGCACTCCATCCTTTGTCAGGGAATAGGTATTCGCATGACCATCATGTATAACACATCTGTCAAACTACCATGGTCTACCCAATAACATATGACATGTGTCCATAGATAAGATATCACATGGTACCTCATCTTGGTACCCACTGATCTTGAACTTTACTAGGCACTATTCACTGACCATGACCTTGTGGTCATCCTGCACCTAGGCAATCTGATATGGATGTGGGTGTTTCTATCTATTGAGCTTCAACTTTGTCACCATCTCTTCTGACACCAAATTGTCAGTGCTTCCACTATCAATAATCACATCATAGCATTTACCCTCACACTTGCATCGAGTGTAAAATAGGCTCCTCCTTTGTTCAGGTTCATTCTCACCACTTAGTAGGACTCTTCTGTTAATCAACGTTTCTCTTCTTTCAGCATCTTCAAAATTTGAGGATCTAGCATCTTCATCTACATGTGCCACTTTGGCCTAGCCTTCATTCCTCCTATCCATCCTTCCTTGGCATTGAGGACATTCAAATGCCCTATGACCTTCTTCTCCACAGTGAAAACATGTTCCACGGAAGCCTCCTCTTCCTGAACCTTGTCCTCTTCCTCTTCCTCTCTGATCTCTATTGTTCTGATCTTGGAAATGATTGGAATTGTTTCCTCTCTAATTTTGACTACTACTGGCCTCATCCTTCTTTTTCGGATCTTCATTTTGGCCTCCATATGACCATCCACCAGATCGTCCACCGCGACCTCTTCCATTTTGTCTGCTCTCAAACTTTTTGTTCAGCTTTTCCTCTACTTTTAGGGAAAACTGGTATGCCTCTTCAATACTGTTCATTCGAACTAGATTTAGCTCCTCCTGAATGCTTGGCCTCAACCCATTAAGGTAATGAGCAACTTTCTCCTTATCAGCTTCCGCATGGCCTATTTTGATGAGGATTCGATAGAACTCCTTTGTATACTCCTGAACAGATCATCTCGCTTGCTTCAAACTTTGCATTTTCTTTAGTAGGTCAAGCTCATAATCAATAGGGATGAACTGTCACTTCAATTTATCCACCATCCGATCCCATCTTGTGATTTTATCTTTCTCTCTTCTATTTCACTCCAATTGAATCTCTTGCCACTAGATCTTCGCATGACCTTTCAGTCTGGCCTTCGTGAATTTGACCCTATCAGGATCCTCAATATCTTCATACTCAAAATATTTTTCACATTCATTAATGTAGTCGATCAACTCCTTTGGGTTAAGATTTGCTGAAAATGCAGGAACCTCAATCTTATGTCTTTTTCTAATCTTGGAAATGGCCCGAAAAATTCTTTCTTCCTCCTGGTTCACAACTTTGACTTCCCCTTCTTGATCTTCTTCTTGAGCTTCATCCTCACTTTCATCTCTGACATTAAGATTCATTCCTCTACGAATCTCTTCTTGCAATACTTGCACTTGTCTCTGGAGCACTCTAACCTCAGGTGTTACAACACTGGCTCTTCCACCACGTTCCCTTCATGGAGGAATTTTTGCGATGTGCATTGAAACCCTAACCACGGTCCTGGTGCAAACTGCCTCATAGTCGGTGATCTATTTACATGATTAGGAACTCCTGATCTGATACCACTTGATGAAGGGTGCTCCCCTTAATACCACAAACACATAACAAAAATAGAGAAACAACAACAACAATATGCAAGAAGAGAAAATTGGCTTCTTATTATCTCCACAAATGTGGAATTACAAACTTTTAGAATTACAATATGCAAAGCCACATGGGCATTCCCTTACAATATTCTGTAGGACAAAGCCTCGAATCAATACTTAGATCTACTACCCAGAACTGCCTAGACAACACTACGGGCCTTCTTTATATAGGCATTTTCCACCGCCTGAGAAGGTTCTAGAAATTTAGCCCATAGGGCTGACCAAACTTAGAACTATTTTATTTTTCAATTTATTACATCAAATTCGGCTCAAAAATAACTTTTGAAGCCCGAACATAAATTTTGAAGGAAAATTATTTTTTGACATTTCAGGTGGCCCGACTTCTAGAGACCATAAGTCATCACCAGTTGACCTGATTGACTATTATAACCCCATTTTGAAAAGGCCATGAAGCACTCTACAGGCTTGACTCACGCAAGTGCCTATCACCCAAATTTTCAACCTCATCTGAGGCCTCTAAAGCCTTCAAAATTGAGTTCAAAGTTTCTGTACCTTGCTGCCAATACCGAAAATATTCAATATCTTCAAAACTAGACCTAATCTAGCCATGAAACTTTACTAGCAAGTTGATATGAATGAGATGAACCGCGACATGTAAAATCAGAACATTTCGAGATCATATGACCAACTTACTAAAAATAGCAAGTTCCCATAAATAGTAGCTCTGCACAAGATAGTCCTTATTGAATACAAACATAGAAATATTTTTGGGTGATGCAAGATTGCTCTTACACCCAGGATGCTCCCACATCAACCTCTCTATATCATCTTCTACATTTCCATATCTTTTCCAAAGAAAAGACCTTTCATTTATACCTTATTACAATTCTCATGAATATGTCAGCCCATAAGGCTTTCCTAATTACAAACAATTACATAAAACCTTGCTAAGATACACATGGTATCTAGAACAAGTATACAATGATTTTATTACAAAAATTAAGCACTGGCATCCTTAGTTCAAGTTTTCCATCCATCATACACACTACATCTCTGTAGATAGCTTCCAAATAGATCACCTTCCAGAACACATGCCACAACTGTCATCATCCTACCTTCTGTACCTTGCATAGGTCATAGAATATTCTTCAATACTCTATCTTTCATCTCTGAAGTTTGCATGCACTAATTCCATATCACCTATAAGTTATACACAAAACATAGAGACTAACTCTATCATTTCTCACTATCATAGTCAGTGACCAGTCTTCACCAAAACATCTATAACTCATCCAATATGAAACATTACATGATGCGATCTTGGATATAAGATCACAACACCCTCTTGAACTCTCAGTTGACTTCGAAACATCTGAAATATCCGTATAGTGTCTATACACTATGATAACCAGTCTAATCTCCTCACAGAAACATATGTTGACATCAGTGACAAAAAAAAAATGACAACAGTATGAGTGCCCCTTTAGTAACGTAGTGATTAAACATATTAAATGTCTCAATCACCTCTCTATGCATTAGCAATATCCAATAGTTCATCCATCTTTCTTTCCTCTGCTTGTATTTGTTCCCATTCCTCAACATATTCACTGAGCTCTTCTTTTAGGTTCTCACTACTGGTGCTCAGAAGTGCAGACATTATCTTCTTGTGTGCAGATACTTTAAATGTAGATTCAACTTTAGGTACAAAATCTCCCAATTCAGCATCTTCAAAGATAGTTAGCTTTGCAATCAACATCTCTCTGCTAAAGTTCAGAGTTAGAGGTATAGTCTCTTGAATATATATAGCCTTAAACTTGTAAGCAGGTGTCAATGATCTAAGGATCTTCACAACAAATTCTTCTTCATCATAAGTGCCTCCATAGTTTCTGATTCCAACTACAAATTCTATAACCCTTTGGACATAAGCCCTAATGCTTTCATCCTCATTCATTTGTAGCTTCTCCATCTTTTTTTTCCAATTCTATAAATTATATTTCTTGTTATACTTGTCTCCTTCATATAGTGCTTCTAATCTTTTCCAAATCTGGTATGTCAAATCCAAGTCTTTAACTTCAGTAAATTCTCCTTCAGAGAGTGCACTGATCAATGCTTCCCTTGCAACCATGTTAAGTGAAAATATCTTCTTCTCATCTTCAATAGCTAATGGAAAGTAATTCTCAGATTTCATAGCTACCTTATTGTTTGTAATCAACCAATAGTCAATGCCTAAACAAAACAAATGAGTTTGCATCTTGTTCTTCCAATTGTCAAAGTTTTTAGGATCAAATTTTGGATGATCCTTTCTATATGATGCCATCTCTAAGATCACCTTAAGTTGTTAAGCTTTCTCTTTAAGGACCAATATCTCTAATACCAATTGTTAGGAATAACAGTCCACAATACAACTGAGAGGGGGGGGTGAATCAGTTGTATGGAAGATTATTAAACTTTAAACTTTGAATAGCAGCAATATCAGATCCAATGAACACAATGAATGCCAACACAACAACATAATATTTTGGTTTCGAGGAAATGTTGTTAAAGGTAAAAACTTTGGTGGGAATTAGCACCCACAAATGATGTACTAAGAGTATAGTATCCTTGTTAGAAGATTTAGTTCTATTAGGAGCTTATTGAAACATTACAGTACACAATCCTTGTTAGAGGACAGACCCTATTAGGAGTCAAGAAAGAAGGGTGGGCTCACTACCTAAAGAAGGTTAAATCCACCTTTAGAACTCACTATTCACAACAAGTGTATATGGATTCATACACAATCTTTTGAACTGTCCATCAGCAACTATCTTTTCTTGATCAGTTCCAATGAAGTTCACTAGTAATCCTCTACTCTACATCCAATAGACACAAGCTCACAGCTCTTCCAATTCTTTTTA
This sequence comes from Chamaecyparis obtusa, assembly GCA_027943335.1. NCBI lineage: Eukaryota > Viridiplantae > Streptophyta > Pinopsida > Cupressales > Cupressaceae > Chamaecyparis > Chamaecyparis obtusa. The sequence goes on along the minus strand of BSBK01004946.1, from coordinate 256,064 downwards.
CATCACATATACTCTCACCATGTCTTTTCCAAAGAAAAGATCTTACATATATACCCTATTACATTCTACATGATCATGTCAACCCATTAGGCTTTCCTATTTACATAAACTCTTTCTAAGATACATGCGGTACCTAAAACAAGTATACAATGATTCCATTACAACAATTAAGGACCGACATCCTTAGTTTACATTCTCCAAACAAAATGCACTCTACACCTTTGAAGTCAGATCCAAAATAAATCTTCTATAGATCACACACCATAGTTAATGTCATCCAACATTCTATACCTTGCGCTGACCAATGAACATCCCTCAGTGCCTTGTCTTTCATCTCTTAAGCTTGCATACACCTAATCCATATCTTTTATAAGATTTACCAAAAACACAGAGACTCACTCTGTCAGCTTCCACTGTCATTGTCCAATAACCAGTCTTCACCAAAACATTTGTAACTCATCCAATATGCAACATTACATGATGCAATCTTGGATATAAGACCACAACATCTTTCTGTACTCTCATATATCTTTGCATGTTTTGAAACATCCGTACAATGTCTGTACACTATTATAATCAGCCTGTCCTCTTCATAGAAACATATGTTGACATCAATGACAAACCACAAATGACAATAGTATGAATGGCCATTTAGTAACGTAGTGATTAAACATATTAAATGTATCAATCACTACCCCATGTATTAGAAATATCCAACAGTATCATCAACTTCATGTGATTGAAAAATAGAAGTAAGGACTATAAAATTATGAAAGATAACAAACCAATCTAATTTAGTAAACTCCATGATGAATTAAAGTCTACTCAAATCATATATATGAACACAATGTATAGGAAATGAAATCTAGACACCAAATCAGAATGGAAATGGCATGCATCGAATTCACCAAGATGTAACATAAGAAAATATGAATAGATATATAATAGGTAATGGAGTGTAGATTTCCTTATTTCCATGTCACATTCGAAAGGAAGATGAACCATTGGACTTGAAAGGGATCAATCACTAAATGGGTATCATGATTTTTCACTAAATGGTAAGTGGAAAAGAAGAAAATTGATAGGAAAATATAAGATGTGAGATGAAATGAAGGAAAATAGTGACTTTCTATTCACACTGTAGACACCTAAAAATCCTTTAGAAAATAAAGTACATACTAACAAAACTTGACAGGCCAATTCTAATGTTAAAAATAGAAAATTATTATTGCAACTAACCCGTGAATTTAATTTGAAGCTATTTTGGAGGGACTGAGTCGACTGGATCAGCCTATTCCAAGGAATAGGTTAACTGTGTTGGCTTGTTCCTTGCACTTTATGATGATTTTAATTGCAGATTGTAGCTAGGATCCTATACTTCCTATATATGATCCCAAAATTGGTGCCACTTGTTCCTGCACATACAAAATAAGGAAATGGTTATTTAGAGAGGTGTTTACCTAAATCAAAACTTGGTTTGGAATCAACCTTGAAATTGAAATGAAATAAAGGAAAGTGTGTTAGCATAGTTAGAGGCTAGATCTAAAATATGAAGTGTCTTATACCTTGGAAATGTAAATGCTTCTTTGAATGTGATCATGGATGTTGATGCAATATATTGACTTCACACCAAAAACCTAAAAGGAAACCATGAAAGACATGCCTTGCACAATGATTGTCATATTTTTTCACAATGCTTCATATGAAGAAGGAGAATAAAATGAATGCTTGAAGACTTGAATACTTGAATGGATTGAGATGATCTCCTCTACTTGGCCTTCATGGGAGATAAGATTGTGTAATGGCATAAATTTTACACCTAGTGTAAAATTCCATTTTGCAGTTGTCTTCCTTAGCCTAAGACACAAAAATATCATCATCCCCATTACCCCTGTCATCAACCAACTCATCCTCTAACTCAAGATTCTCACCATGTAGTTCTAACTATTGGTATAATTAAATATTCCTAATTACACTTTACTTAATCTTACTTAGGATAATGCATTGCATTGTAGTTTTTCATTGAGAAACCTAGGAGTTTGCACCTCAATTAATAACATGGGGTAGGAGAAATTCCACTTTAGGTGTGAGATCCACCCTTAGTGCACATATCACATAATATCATCCTCATCCTATGGCACATACTTCATTGCATAATGGAGGATGATCCACATTTGGTGAACATGTGATTACACCCTGCATATGTGACAGCTTATTAGCTTCGTATTATTGTCTATTATCACCTTTCCTATACAAGGAGGCCTATTATGTACATTTTATTAAACATTGAATATATTCAATTAAGTCCATTATCAATAATATCTTTCTTGTATCTTTATGCAATTGTCTTGCCAATCTTTTGTGGAAGTTATCTTGGTCTTACATTCGTTCCTGGGGGTGTTGTAGAGTCAATCACCTAAAACTCTAACATGGTATTAGAGATCTCAAGGCGTGAAGACCTCTTCTTAAGAAGAGAAATATTGGCTTGATCTGATTGTGGGTGTAGAATTTTGCAATTTGGACATTGCCATTGCATCCAGGAGTATGTTTCAATGAAAATCAACTATAAATTTGCTCATATTTGACAAAATTCAAAATCAAGGCAGTTTTTTTTTGCAAATCAAGTCATACAACCTGATCTGCACCTCTGCAGTATGATTTGATTAAAAAATTATTTTCTATGGGTTTATTTCATTATTCGTAGTTTTATTCCATTTTTTTCTGGCAAAAATTGTGGTTGGTATGTCCCCATTTATTATTTGTCAAACAAGACAAGGAATATTCTCTTTCATCATTTGTACACCCATAGTCTTGGGGTGAATGACATATGTTAGATAATCCCAAGAAAAGACCAATCAATAGCCAGAGGTGACAAGTGATCACCAATGTAGTTGAACCAAACACGGCTAAGCTCTTTGTTTTAATATCTATTGGCCCACACATAAAAAGGGCTCTAAAGTTTGCAGCACCGTGAATGTGGGATTAAACCCCACAACCCGCCACCAGTGCCCACCTCCCATAGCTCGCCACCAATAGTGGATCCTTCCTCCACTACCCACACCAGACCACCACCATGGAGAGCCCATGTGCTAGGTTGAAACTTCTACAGGGAGCCCGCATGGCCATGCAGACACTGCCACACAAGAAAAGTGTGGTATCAACTAGAGGAGGACACGTGGAAAGCCTTCCACCATCAACATGACATGTTAGTAGTATGATCCTCTATACTAGTTGCCACTACCATGCCAACTGTATGGATAGCCATGTCACCCATACGGATGCCACGTAGATTGCCACATCAACAACAAGGGCATTTTTTTGCCATGCAGGACAATACACTATCTTAAAATTGAGGGTTGTCCAGCCATCAAAACTTGGCAGAGTGGATTTTGTTGTGATACTCATACCACCATAAAATTTAATTACACAATTTTCTTATGTCATCACTAGTTTGAAAATTCTTGCCTTCACCATTGGAGTTTTTGGTTTTGTATCCTAACTTCAAACCCCCATATCTTGCTCATTGTTTATCCATTTTTTGAGATTTTTTTTTTGATTTAGGGTAGAATTTCCTAAAGTATCCAATGATGTCGTTATTTTTACATTTTTGCAGCTAGATTAATAAGAAATTACATATTTTCATGTTTGTCCCTGTTTGTTCCCGATTTTTGCAACTTCCAGGGTTTCGTTTGGGCACATACATTAACATTTTGAGGTGAATTGTTTTTTGAAAGTGCATGATTTTTTTATCTACTTTCCAGATTTGCAATCAGATTTTAGTGATTTGGGGTGACAACATTACTTTCAGAAATAGGCTATTTTGGGGCTATATTTGCACTTGGTTAATCTTTGGATTTCAATTTTCTGATTTGCATCAATAATTTTAAAGATTGATCAGTTTTTATCAATCATTATTTGGTTTTATTATGGGTATTTCAAAGGTCAAAATCCTCACTCCATATAACTACCATGAATGGAAATATTCTTTATCTAATCACTTGTTAAGGATTGGATTGATTAGAATGACTCTTGGATAGGATCAAGAACCAATCACAGGTATTGAAGAAAGGAGGAAATAGTTTGATCGAAGGGATAAAGCACTTGTATCTCTTAGATCATCTATCTCTCATGATTTTCTATTTCATATTGCATCTTGCACACATCCTCATGATGCTTGGGTAATCTTGGAGGGACTCTTTGGCAAACTTGATAGAATGAGAAAATTAAAATTAGAGAATGAGCTCATAGGTCTCAATCCTAGTGATTTTGACAATATTCAAGACTTTTTATCTAAGTTCAATTCTATTAGATTGGAGCTTTCTACTTGTGGCATTACTAAAGGGGATGAACAATTGATATTTTCTATTCTTTCCAAGCTAGGTCTTGAATATTTAATCTTTGTTTCTACTTTCTATGCTACTATGGATGCTCTTGGTAGTGTATACAAATTGCATTCTCTTGATGAATTTTCATCTCAATCCACAAGGGAACAAGCAAAGTTAGCACACATGGGTCAATTGAAGCCTTCAACACATCATGCATTAATTGTAAATGAATCCACTTCAAAGGCTTCTAATGGAAAAGAAAAGAAGAAAAATAAGGATCCTAAGCCTCATAACAAAGGTATTGAATCTCCTTCAAAAAATACTTTTGAATCCAAGTCATCTTCAAGAGAAGAATCATCTAGAAGAAAGAGGGATAAATGTGCATATTGTAAAAATCCAGGACATGATGAACATAAATGTTTTCACAAGAAGATTGATGAGATCACTCACATTCTTCAAAAGAACAATATTAAGTTTCCCTCATCAGTGTCTGCTCCTTCTTCTACACATTTGGTAGCTTCTACATTTCCATCATCATCCAAAGATAAATGTAAAGGACAAGGTCTTTTGGCTTCCACACATCCCGAGAAAGGTAAATGGCTTCTTGATTAAGGTGCATCACATTATATGACATCTTCTTTGGATATGTTTTCTTCTATTGAGCCTTGTAATTATCCTAATACATTGATGGGTAAAAGCACAATAAGATGTAACCCTTTTACAAAGGAAAAGGATAACAACACCAAAACTGAAAAACTTCAAGGGCATAAAAATCACATTTCTTTTGAGAATTTGAAGATGATGTAAACTGATAAAATGTGTGAAATATTGGAGAAATTTTAGGTTTTTTGAGAAAATGTCTTTCTTGGTCTTTTTCCTTCCCTTTTCTGTGTCTCTCCAAGTGTCCTCATCCAATTTAGGATTTCAATTTTTAGGATTCACTATGTGATTTTCTCGTGCTTCCTTGCCTTAGGTCATTTTTATCCTCGGTAGGGTTATTTTCCTCAAAATGTCTTAAGTGTGCCCTAGATTGTTATATTTTCATGCTACCTTTTTGGCCACTTAAGTATTTGAGTCTGTACGTGGTCTTTTATTTCTTAGTGTTTGCTGAATCTTGGGATTAATCTTTCAAGTCACTTTTTATTCAGCGAACCAGTGACTATGTCTAGGTCTGTGTCATGTTTCTCTTTAGTCGCTTGATCTCCAAGTGCAATTCACAAATAGATTTTCTTTCAGTGATCTAGGGAATATGTAGTCTCCCAATCTCATGATTTTGGTAGTTTTCTCCAAGCATTCGACAACCCAGTACAACAATTATGTCCAGTTCGCTTGATCAAACAATTAAGTCCTAAGTCTTTCAACGATCAAGTGATAGTAATTAATGATTTCCTAGATCAACGGTGGTGTTTTAATCTTAGGATGGATTGTGTAGATGACAAAGTATCTAGTGATTCAATGACAATATTTTTCTCTTGTTTGCTAGATTTTGGTGGTTCCGATAAAAAGGTTTGGTGATTTAGCGACAAGTGTGTTAAAGGTATAAGGTCTCCTTAGTCGCTGAATCTTAGGATGAAATGGCTTAGTCCTAAGTTTTTTAGTGACTTAGTGAATAAGGCATTCACTCAATCTCATGATCAAAAAGTGAAACCCTCAAGTATTGAGCAATTTAGGGATAGCCATAGATTGCTTTCAAGATCAATGATCGGTACTTAATCTCATAATGAAACCCAAGTTAAGTGAAATATTTAGCAACTTGGTGAATAAAGGTATTCATTAAATCTCGTAATAAAATCATGGTTAAATAAATCATTTCGAGAATATGAGATGTCTTTATTCATTGAATCTCATGATAGACTAAGAGTTAAATGAAGCTTTTGGAGATTAAGACATGCAGTTGTCGCAGAATCTCCAGATAAAGATTGTGGTCAGGTTAAAGGTAATCAGGTTTAAAGGAAGCTCTTGTTCGCTTGATTGTTAGATGAATGCTAGGTTAAGTTAGAGATTATGAGAATCATCAAAGTCTTCAGTCGCTCATTCTCTAAGTAAAACCATGGTTGATTTGAGTTCCTCTAGAATTATAGAATGCCCTCAGTAGCATATTCTCTGGATAATGGTTGGGTTAAAGGAAAAGGTTTAAAAGTTGAGCCAAGACCATTTATGCTTTCCTAGATCAATGATAGTCATTGAGTCTCCTGATGAAGTCATGGGTTACTAAAAGATTCAGAGATCAAAAGAAAGGCTTTATCACTTGATCTCTAGATTTAACCTAGGATAAGAAAAACATTATGAGATCACAAGAGTCTTTGTTCAATGGTTCTCTGAATAAATTCTGGTTAAGTTCTCATTAATTAAAAAGGGATAATAGCCATTACAATGTGGAAAATTACTCTGCCAAGTTGGAATAAAGCAAAAAGCCATCCAATCAAATCTAATCAAGGGTTTTTATCAATAATTGAGGGTTTTTAAAGCCTCATACTGTGATTATTTCTTTTCTTCTTTCTTTCAGAGTTTTTTAATAAATCTGTCAACATCCCACACCATGGCTAGCCTTGATTTGAATTTGGTGTTGTGTGGAATTGAATGCTAAAGTGATTGGGAATAGATTTACAACAATCTTAGAAACTTTATGCATTCAATGACTGATGATATAAAGACATGACATCCTTATTTTCAACACTTAAATTTTTTTGAAGATAGTTGAGATTCCTAAAGCATTGGCAGTAAGTGTTTGAAGTAGAGAGTAGTTACAGAATTTAGAGCTATTCAGAGTTGAAAGATGAGCCAACCAAAGCAAAGTCGAGTATCATCTAGTAGAGAAGCTATGGAGCAGGGTGGTGAGGAAAAAGGAAAGCCTAACTATTTAGAAGAATTCATCAAGTTAATCCTTAGTTCAAACCAAAATAAGAAGGTTAGTGATAAAGCTTTTGAGAATATTATGGATAATTGTAGGGATCCTATCACTCATTCTAGTTCTAGTTACACAATTTTTACATATTTTTACAATAATAGGGGCAAATATATCCCAATTTGTAATGCCTGGGCTCTAGGAATGGAAAAATTAATTGTCTCTGATGTTTTCCTATATGTTGACCTCATTGTGGAGTTGGCTTAGCTATATGACCCTATTTCAAAAACAATAAGGAAAAGTGACTAGTGAGCCCTAGTAACTCTAGATAGGGGGTCTTTCATGAAGGCTTTTGATTTTTATTCCTCATCTTTTATAGAGATAGATTTGAAAAGGGAAAGGGATAAGTATATAAGTCAAGTAGGCCTTGTAAAGAGCCAGATAATTAGACATATCCCAAAAACTTGGAAATATATAGCTCCTCTCCCAATGCACATGAATGCTCCCTATTAGTTTAAATCCCTCAAATTCTATATGAAAGTTTTGTGCCATGAATTGTGTAGAGTTCTAGGGATGGATGGAGATCCATAGATGCTATGAGCAGACCTATTGATGATCATCCTTGATAATCAGAATTCTCATGCTAACACTGACTATGATTACATTCAATATGTAATTGATAGAATGCATGAAGGTTTAGTTTCTATTAAATAGAGTAGGAGGCCCATTAGATTCATGCATTATTCCCTTCTAATTCCTCTAATTTTATATTTTAATATTAATATCTTGGATGTGTGTATGCTGAGGGATAGGATTATGTTTGATGGTCAACCTAATCCAATGCAATATTGGCTAACGGTGTGGAATTACATCTCCAATGAATGTGACTTCTATGTTTTTCAAAATGGGATTGTTTTCCCAATTTTGAAGATGTTAGGAATAAATGTAACAAGGTTTTCAGTTAGGGTTTTGAGGTTGCTTAGACCCCCAAAATTTGTTGATAAATGTAAAGCAGGCCATAATTGGGGTGATTTCTACTTGGGGGAAAATTTCACTATAATCAGAGTATATGGGTGCCCACAACCCCCACACTCGCTTACAAATTTTCTGCCTTTGAGGGTTGCTATGTTAGAATTTATTTGGCAATTAATATGGACTGATATGGAGTATTTGGCACCCCATAGGAAGGGTAATTTCACACCAAGGAAATTTAGGATAGGAAACTTCCTGATTGGTAAGAGGGGGCTACCAAAACTCAGCTCTTGGCTAAACCATTTCAAAATGACCTCTAGTATTTGCAGATATGTTGAATCTGAGAACTTTATGAGAACTGCCAGGATGACATTGATTCCCAATATTGGTACAATTAGGGAGCATGAAGGGTGTGATGAAGAGGATGTGATAAGGAACATCATGGATGTGGAGGAGACTGGTAGAAGGCTTACAAAGTTCTATGATTTATTGAAATTGGAAGCTCAAGTCAGAAAGGCCAAAATTGCCTTTGGAGGTTTCTTCCCTGATCTCCCTTACTTGAAAAAAATTGATAGAATGGTTGAAATGCAAGGTGCCCTGTCTAGTCAGCTAGAGGGACAACTTGATGAAAAATTGGATGTGGATAAAGATTACTCCTCTTCTGATTGTGAAGAGTATACTAATGAATCACAGGAAGGTGATAGTCCACCTCAAATCAATGACCCTCCTATCATTGATGTCACTCAAGACTCACCAAAGGAAGAGGATACTCCTGAACTACCACAAAAAAGGTAGAGACTTGAAGAAGGTGGGCCCTCCAAGGTGAAGAAATAGAGGAAGGTAATTGACAGAGCTTTAGCTCTTGTGCCTGGTAATACAACCTATTATCACAAGTTGAGGAAGACCATCAGAGAAGGAAAAAAGGTGGCCTCAAAGGAGGAAGAGGAATCACCTCTATTTCTTGGGAAAGATGAGAGAGAATTATACAAGGAGGAATCCCTTAGTGATGATCAATTCATCAAGAGTGAGGAGTTCAGGAATTTCCTCATATGGAAAAAATAACAAGATGTTGCAAATGCACTACCTGAAGGCATGGATCCAAGTGAGGAAACTTTGAGAGATCTGATCTCTTATGATCCTAGTATAGAGAAAATCTCTGTTTAAGAGGCTAGAGAGATGGTCAAATATAGTGGAATGCTTTTGGCACCTGGTTGGGATTTGACATCAGCATTCATCATTGATCAGATAAGGAAACAACTAGAGGGAAACCTATCTTTTGAGGCTCACATTGTTGATATGATCAGGGGAAGTTGATATGACCCTAAATCCCAAGCTTTGGCAATGTGGTCCTTAGCTCCAAGGACCCAAAAACCTTCTCTAGTTAGCATAGAAGATAAAATGGAAGGGGAAAAGATCATATGGACTATCCAAAATACCAGCAATGTTAAGGTGTCAAAGGCTGTGACACATTTTGCCCATTTGAATGAAGCAAAGACAACCCAATTGTCAAACATGTATACAAAACTGTTTGAGAATTCAATGAATATAGCCAAGGATAGAGACTTAGGGCTGATGAAGATTAAGGTTTTGGAGGATGAACTAGAGGAATTGAAAGCTAAGCTTGAAGAAGCTTCTAAAGTAGTTCGCCCTCCAACTCTACAAATTGAGGCTGCAATCCAACCAGTGGCAAATTTTTTTGATAAGGCAATAGATGATTTAGGGAAAGAAAAGTCTGATCTATCCTCAAGGGCTATCTCTGACATCATGCAACATAGATGTGAAAAGATCAAAGATAAAATGGACTCAGTCCATCAATTAGTGACTATGTTGCAGAAGACTAGTGATAGTGTGAAAGAGGTAGTGCCTACTTTGGAGCCACTTTTTAACATATGGTTTGGAAGAAGCACCCCATTTGAAAAGTGAGAAGCAGTAAAACCTCATTGAAAAGACATCCCTGAGGTGGTTATTGAAGTGGGAGATAAGATAGAATTGATTGGTACCACTTGGGGCTTCTTCAAAGGAAAAACAAATCAAATAAAGGTGAAGATGACCATGTTTGGTTAAGGCTATAGTAAATATTTTCCTTTGGTGTATGGAGATGATTGTAATCCCATAGGTCTTCAAGAGTGGAAGTCAAGCATGAACTAGGTAATAATCAGGTAGGAGGCCTTACTCAGTAATGATGGCTCATTAGACATGGGTGGATGCAACAACATTATTGATAACTTGATCAAGGTTGAAAATGACTGCATCAAGTTTGTTGCTGACATAAAGGCCATCATTGACTCCAGATGGGATAGGAAAATCAAGTTGTTACAGGATTTTTAGGGGTACAATTAGCCCTCAGAAGATGATGTGGCAACATGGGACAAGAGTACCAAATGAAAGAAGAAGAAGCCAACTGTCATTGAGTTAGAAGCAGAAGAATAGTGAATCACACTTGGCACCTGATCCTAAATATAGGGAGTGCAATTATCATACAGAGAATGATGTAGGTTATCTTTTAATGGAAGTCATCATTCATGTAACAACCTAAAGTAGTTGCTTAGAAATATCCTTGGACAAAGGTACCATCTATGAAGATTCTATTTGATGGAAACTACTTTCTGTTACTTTAGTCTCTAGTCATCATATTTTATACTTTTTGTCTATAGTGCAAGTCACTATCCTGACTATCCGAAGCTAGTTGCATCCTTTCTTTGAGGATTCCAAGATATCCAGTGATATAAATAGCAAGTTTTCTTCTTTTGTAAGGGTGGTGAATCCTTCCATTCATTATCCTTCTACCTTCTATTCTTTTTCTTCATTTTCCTATTCCTCCTATCTTCCAACCTCACTCGCTTTACATAAAACCTTATCCTCTATTTTTCTCTTTCATCTTCCTTTCCCTATCAGCATCTTTGAGCATATAATTTTGATTCTTTGGCATATCATGGTTTATCCTTTCAAGGAGCATTATCTAAAAAGTTTGCCTTCTTCCAAAGAAAAAAATTTAAAAAATAAAAAAATTTAAAAAATTCAAAAAGAAAATAAAAAAAATGATGAAAAAATTAAAAATGTGCCTTGGTGAAAACTTGGAAACAGGCATCTTGGTAGCAAAAGTAAAGAGAAATAAATTCATCCTATGGTGAAAATCACTCCCTTGTGGCACCTTGGATAAGTACCGTGATGAAAACCTGGTAATCAGGCATCATGCATAGTTCTTCTACATGTTTCATCCATTCCATTTTCTCTTTTTGATCTTGGCAATGTTGAACTATGCACGAACATTTGGCTATCTTGTGAGCTATCTTACGATGATCTTGCTTTCATTCCATTCATGTTTAGCCTTCATATTTACTTTTCCTCCATTCATTCTAGCCTTTTGCTATCTTTTTCCCCTCTAGTCTTGATCTAATATAAAAAAAGAGTAAAACATGATGCTATGAAGCCTCTTGACATGTCTACTCCTTTGGACTGCATCCCTTCCTTCTTTTGCAGTGCACTTTTGTGACTTATCCTATGCTAGCCTCTCATTGCTTGTCCAAATGTGCTTTACATGACAATTTTTTTCCCTAGCTTGGGTACTCTTGAGGAGTTTGACCTTGAAGATTTCTTCCCTCCATTTGCCTTCATTCTCCTGTCTTCGATTTCTTCCACTAGCTTATTCATCCCTCTTGTTCCCCACCTTGTTAGACATTGGGACTACACGATGTAATCTTGCTCGTGAGTTTGATGCCCATTCTGTCTGGGGGCATCCTTTGTACATATCTTATTGATCTTGAAAAAATCCAAAAAAATGATATATTGTTAAAAAATACCAAAAAAAAAATTGATATATGATGCTGAAAAAATCCTAAAAAGCATAAAAAGTCTTGAAAAAATATTTTTTAAAAAAAAAATTCAAAAAATTTTTAAAAAAATAGAAAAAATGCCTTGGTGAAAACCTAAACAAGTGCCTTAGTAGCAAAAATACAAAAAAATGAAAAAAAAATGAAAAAATTGCAATAAAAATCCAAGTGGTGAAAACTTGGAAACAGGCGCTACTTGAGGCCTTTGCACCCCTATTTGTTAGCATGCGTCCTCGACACTTAGCCACTTTCCATCATGCCTTGACCTTATTTGCCTTGGTCTGGAATTGGTCTTTGTCTTTGTCTAAGGGGCATACCTGTTCGCATAGGTCCTTTAGGTGTGTTTGTCTCTTGGGACATTTCACAATAGGTGTTTTTGAACACCACCCCAAACTGTGTTTTTCAACACTACCCCTGTGTCGAGTGTTTCTTAACACTTATCAGATGTCTTACCCAATAGTCTAAGTATGATGCAATATTTCTCATTTGCAGATGTGATAACCAGAGTCTGACTCTATGACCAACACACACACGAACTTAAACAATCAACTCGCTTGAGATATGTTGACTTTATTTTTCTTTGTGTGTTGTCTATGAGGATTTATTTGATGAGTGGTCTCTCCTTGAGAAATTTTTGATGATGCATAGCTAGAAGACTAAGGGAATGAGAACATGTTTTATTTCTTTATCTGCTTGTGGGTATATTTTGTTGGTCCTACCTGTCATGAGCATTTATGCTGGTCTTACTTGACACTATGGATTGACAAGGTATTATCCTTGACTATTTTGCGAGTGCATGCTTCTAGTTATCTTGACTTTCATGTGTCTTGATACAAGCATAATCTCACCATATCAAACTTAGGTAATCTCACTGCATTAGTCATCTTGACCTCCATGTCTTTGATGCCTAGGTGGGATTTCCACATTTCTATCTGATAAAGATCATATTCATATCCACATAGTTATGCTAGTGTGCATTGTATGATCTTGGGATGCTACCAATAATGCTCGATGATGATAATTAGATGTCTATAGGTGTTGTGACCTTGCAAGTCAACCACTTTCATAGTAGCTTGCATTCTTAGGTTCATCATAGTTTAGTTTTTGCATCTTGCATATGGAGAGAGCTCTCTTTTTTATCATCTACGGACTAGTTGGTCAACTGTGCTCATTTTCTAGTTCTTCTTGATCATATCTTTTATTTTTGGTCTTTCATATCACATCATTTTCTATCTATTTTCGGACTCGAAACTGAAATCTGAGTTGCGTTTCCAAGTTTTCTCATTCTTCTACGCAGTTGACTGACCTTTTGAGGCATAATTCTTCGATCTTTGATGAAATTTCTTCCTTTCCATGTCTTTCAAACTTCTAGTCTTTCATTCACCCCTTTCGCTTCCTCTCTTTGAGGTTTGACTTAATCTTTATCCTATATCTTTCCCAGTCAAACCTAGTCAACCTAGGGCATATCTTCACTGTTTGATGGTTATCTTATCATGCTCCCTTATCTTTAGTTGTGATTTCATTCTGATTTGATCAATCTTTATCAATCTGCTGTTCCTCTCTATCTGATTTCAATTTCGACTCCGAGGGGGCAGTATTTATGGGATTCTCATCCCTGATATCGTTGATTTTCTTGATTCAGACATCTTTTTAAGAGTTTTTGCTCAAGCTTGAGATTCTTATCTCTTATTTTGGATATGATCCCGAATTGACCTCATGTCCAGAATCTTTTGTTTATGTTTGTCCAGATGTGATCTCGAATTGACCTCACATCTGAGTTGTTTTGTGATCCCAGATCAATCTCACATTGCAACTTCATTCTTTGACTGCATGTGTTCCCAGATCGATCACAGATTAGTCAAAGAGGGGCAAATGTATGCACCCTAAAATGGTCGCCTAGACTTTGGGCCCTATTTCTGCAATTTATCAAATCCTTGAATCAATATTTTCAAAAATCAACATTTTTCAAATATATCAATTTCCTTGATCAAATCATAATCAATTCAATATTTCCTAAAGTTTGAGCCTTATTTAATTTAAAAGAGATAAACAAAAATTAAAAAAAAAATCTTATTTAATTAAGAGAACATGCTCTCTTTTAATTAATTAAAAATATCTTTTAATTAAATAATAAAATTATTTTATCCTAAGCCTTTATTTAATTAAAAAGAATTTCCTCCCCTTTTATTTAAATAAAAAATCTACACTTTTCTTCTTATCCTTGTTGCACAAATAAAGTATTTAATTCTTATTTATAAAGAAAAATAAAATAAAAAATAAAATAAAAGTACTTTTTGTCTCACATGGACATAAAGTAAATGCTCAACAAAAAGTAAATGCTTCTAATTTTCTTATTGGAGGATATTTGTGCACAAGGATCAAGCTTCTTTTTTTCTCCATCGTTGATTAAGTCTTTTGCCTCTTAATCTCCATGGTCCATTGTTTTTCACTTCCTATAAAAGAAGAGCTCTCTTCCTCATTTGCACACACACCATACATACTTGAATTATTATGCTACTGATTTTCTAAGTCATTGAAGCTTTTGGAGATATTCTTGCATCAAGTTTTGAAGATTTGGAGCATCATTGACATTCATCTTGCATCTACATCACATCCTAGCTTGCATCATAGTTGCATCATCATGGTATCATTTTCTTTCATATTTTAGATTAATCTCACATAGTTTAATTAGAGGGTTTGTAACTCTTTCATTTCTATTTTCATAGCTTAATTGCATCTTCATTCTCATAAGATTAATTTGCATTCTCATATAGATTTGCATAGCATTGTATTCATTTGGAATCTCTCATTGTGTGGTTGACTAGCAAGGTCACTAGTTTATAGCTCTAGCTGAGAGCAATTTTACAAATTTTGCAACTCCATGCATAGAGAGCTATGGATCGATTTGTGAGGGCTCATTCTTGAGTTTTCTTGCATGTAAGGATTCATAGAAGTGTGACAAAATTTTAGCACACACTACATACCTTTCTTCTTCCTCAAAATCATCCTTCATCGCAACAAATACTACTTCAACATCATCATCATCTATGTAGGTATCAATATCATTCTCTTCAACAAAGTAACATACCTTTTCACCCTGATCATTTTGATCTCAGTTGTCTCTGTTGTTGTGTCAGTAACTTATGTTATTTCTCCTTCTATAGCTTCCTTCACCAGATCGATCTTTTTTTCTATCTTCTTCTTTCTTGTTCGGCATCTAGCAACAATATGGCCAACTTCTTTGCAGTTAAAACATGCTAAAGGAAATTTACCCTTATATCTACCCTTACCTTTAGGTAATCTCCTGACCATAAGAGCTTCAAGTTCATCAAGCTCATCATCAATATTACTATCACTATCATCCTTATTATGTCTACTTCTAGACTTACCGATCTTCAGAGAAGACATGAAAGAAGACTCAACAGATGGTACAATAATATTATCAAAATTGTTCAACTCAAAAGTTCTTAGCTTACTAATCAGACTATCAATAGTAAGAGTATTGCCAGGTGCATACCTCATTTCATGTATATTAGATATTCTAATTGCATAAGCAAGCAACAAGGTTCTTAGAATTTTACTTACCACTGTATCTTCATCAATGAAACCACTAGATCCTTTGATAGAATTGAATACCTCCTTTATTCGGTTTGTATAATGTACTATGTTTTCTCCTTCTTTTATTTTCATATCATCAAACTTGCCTCTTAGGATTTCAGCTCGGGCTCTCTTGACATTAACATCACCACCATAGACTTGAGAAAGTTTGTCCCACATTTCTTTTGAAGTAATGCAGTCTTTGACATCCTCAAATTCAACATCAGATACAGCAGCAACAATCTCCATCATAGTTATGGTGTTCATGTCAATCTTTCAGTTAATCAAGAGTCAAAGGTCCAGTTGGTGGTTGTAAGTAGCCATTCTCAAGTAGATGTAATGCAGAATCTTTGATTCCAGATATGTGAAGTTTCATTCGACTTTGCCATATAGTAAAGTTGTCTTTGTTCGGCTTTGACACCTCCCTCTTATACATCTTGAGATCTTTCTGTAGTTTGAAGCAAGCAGGAAGATCTGTTCAGGAGTATACAGAGGAGTTCTATCGACTCCTCATCAGAACAGGCCATGTAGAAGCTGATAAGGAGAAAGTTGCAATACTTTAATGGGTTAAGGCCAAGCATTCAGGAGGAGTTGAATCTGGTTCGAATGAACAGTATTGAGGAGGCATACCAGATTGCCCTAAAAGTAGAGGAAAAGCTGAACAAAAAGTTTGAGAGCAGACAAAATGGAAGAGGTCGTGGTGGCAGATCTGGTGGACGGTCATATGGTGGCCGAAATGAAGATCCGAAAAAGAAGGATGAGGCCAGTAGCAGTCAGAATCAGAGAGGAAATAATTCCAATCATTTCCAGGATCAGAGTAATAGAGATCAGAGAGGAAGAGGACGAGGACAAGGATCTGGAAGAGGAGGCTTCCGTGGAACAAGTTTTCACTGTGGAGAAGAAGGTCATAGGGAATTTGAATGTCCTCAGCGCCAAGGCAGAATAGATAGGAGAAATGAAGGCCAGGCCAGAGTTGCACATGTAGATGAAGATGCTAGATCGTCAAATTTTGAAGATGCTGAAAGAGGTGAAACGCTAATTAACAGAAGAGTCTTGCTGAGTGGTGAGAATGAACCTGAACAAAGGAGGAGCCTATTTCGCACTAGATACAAGTGTGAGGGTAAATGCTATGATGTGATTATTGATAGTGGAAGCACTGACAATTTGGTGTCAGAAGAGATGGTGACAAAGTTGAAGCTTAAGAGACAAAAACACCCACATCCATATTGGATTGCTTGGGTCCAGGATGACCACAAGGTCATGGTCAGTGAACTGTGCTTGGTAAAGTTCAAGGTCGGCGGGTACCAAGATGAGGTACTATGTGATATCATCTCTATGGATGCATGTCATATGTTGTTGGGTAGACCATGGCAGTTTGATAGATGTGCTGTACACGATGGTCATGCGAATACCTATTCCCTGACAAAGGATGGAGTGCGACATAAGCTAAAGCCATTGAAGGAGACCGAAGAAAAGGTATGTGGTAATGCAAGAATAACATTTGTTGATGGAAGAAAATTCCTAGATGGTATGAGGTATGAGCATGTGTGTTTTTCTTTAATTCCAAAAGTTGGTAAAGAAGAAGTAGAGGATGTACCTGTAGAGGTTGCAGATTTGTTGAATGAGTTTCAAGATATTGTATCTGATAATGTACCTGATGGATTACCACCGGTAAGGAAGATCAGTCATCAAATGGATTTGATTCCAGGAGCCAGTTTGCCAAATAAGGCAGCACATAGAATGACACCAGTAGAAAGTGAAGAGTTGAACAGACAAGTACACAAGTTATTGCAGAAGGTGTTGATTCGAGAGAGTCTGAGTCCCTGTGCTGTACCAGTGATATTAGCACCAAAGAAGAATAGAGAGTGGAGGATGTGTACAGATTCCAGAGCAATAAACAAGATCACAATCAAGTATAAGTTTCCATTGCCACGAATGGATGATATTATGGATTGTTTGAGTGGAGCTGTGTATTTCTTAAAGATAGATCTAAAGAGTGGATATCACCAAATTCAGATCAGAGAAGGAGATGAATGGAAGACTACCTTCAAGACAAAGGAAGGACTGTATGAGTGGTTGGTCATGCTTTTTGGGCTAACCAATGCACCGAGCACTTTCATGCGGCTCATGAACGAGGTTCTGAAAGAATTTCTGGGTAAGTTTGTCATTGTTTACCTAGATGATATTTTGATTTTTAGCAAGACATTGGAAGAACATATGATGCATATTCATATGGTGTTTGAGAAGTTGAGAGATGAGAAATTGTTGATTAATTTGAAGAAGTGCAGTTTTGTGAAGAAAGAGTTAGTGTATTTAAGATTTGTAATTTCAGCAGAAGGTCTAAAAATGGACCCAGAGAAGGTACAGGCTATCTTTGAATGGCCTACTCCAAGGAGTGCTACTGAGGTAAGATCTTTTCATGGTCTAGCTAGCTTTTACAGAAAGTTTATCAAAAATTTTAGTAGTATTTGTGGACCCTTGACTGAAACAATGAGAGGGGATAGAAAAGAGTTTAAGTGGACTAATGGGGTAGAAAAGAGTTTTCAATTGTTGAAACACAAAGTTACAGAACAACCTGTTTTAGCACTTCCAGATTTTAATAAGGTGTTTCAAGTAGATTGTGATGCTAGTGGTACTGCAATAGGAGCTGTTATGGGCCAAGAAGGTAAACCTGTTGCTTATTTCAGTGAGAAGTTAAATGATGCAAAGAGAAAATATTTTGTTTATGATCAGGAATTTTATGCTATAGTTTAGGCATTGAAAAAGTGGAGGCACTATCTACTTCCTAAGGATTTTGTTTTGTATACTGATCATCAAGCTTTGCAATATTTGAATAGTCAAGGAAAGTTGAATCAGAGGCATTTGAAATGGGTTGAGTTTTTGCAGAGTTATACATTTGTTTTGAAACACAGAAGTGGAAGGTCTAACAGGGTTGCAGATGCTCTTAGCAGAAGGCAACTATTGCTGACAGAGATGCAGATTGAGGTGGTTGGGTTCAAGGAACTCAAGAATTTGTATCCAGAGGATCCTGATTTTGGTGAAGCTTGAAAAGCTTGTACAAAACCTGTTACTCTAGATAGGATGAAATGGCTAGATTTTATCATCCAAGATGATATGCTATTCAGAGGGAGTCAGTTGTGCATTCCATGAAGTTCTATGAGGGAGAATCTCATCAAGGAGATGCATAGTGGAGGATTGGCTGGACATTTTGGTCGTGATAAAACCCTTTCTTTGGTTGGTGAAAATTATTATTGGCCACAATTGCAACAAGATGTGAAGAAGTTTGTACAGAGTTGCAGAGTATGTCAGATGGTGAAAGGAGTGAAGTAGAATACAGGGTTGTATCAGCCATTACCTATACTAGAGAAGCCTTGGGAGGATATTAGTATGGACTTTGTTCTTGGTTTACCGAGGACACATCGGGGACATGATTCAATTTTTGTAGTAGTTGACAGATTTTCAAAGATGGCACATTTCATTCCCTGCAAGAAGACTAATGATGCTGTTCATGTAGTAGAATTGTTTTTCAAAGAAGTGGTGAGACTACATGGTTTGCCAAAGACCATAGTGTCAGATCGAGATACTAAGTTTTTTGGATATTTCTGGCAGACATTGTGGAAGAAGTTGAAGATAAATTTGAAGTTCAGTTCATTACATCATCCACAGACTGATGGACAGACAGAGGTGGTGAATAGAAGTTTGGAAAATTTGCTGAGATGTTTGGTTGGAGATAAGCCAACATGATGGGATTTGATTTTACCACAGGAAAAATTTGCATACAATAATTCTGTCAATAGGAGCACTGGTAAATCACCATTCCAGACTGTATATGGAAGTAGTCCAAGAAATGCATCTGAATTGAGAAAGATAGATAAAGGAGAAATAAGTAGTGCTAAAGCTGAGGATTTTGTAGAACACTTGAAGAACATCCACGAGGAGATGAGGAAGCATATTACCAAGATGAATGCACAGTATAAGGCTAAGGCAGATGAGAAAAGGAGGCATAAGGAATTTCAGGTTGGGGATGAAGTCATGGTTCATTTACAGAAGGAGCAATTTCTGGTTGGTACATATAAGAAGTTGAAAATGAAGAAGTTTGGACCATGTAAGATATTGAAGAAGCATGATTCAGGAAATGCATATGAGGTAGAATTGCCTAGTGAGCTAAATATTTCACCAGTGTTTAACATTTCAGATTTGACAGAGTATCATGAAGGAGGTGTTGAAGATGAGGTTGCAGTAGCACAGTGGAGTATTCCAGCAACCAGTTCAGATTTCAAGGAGATTGAAGACATACTGGACAGTCGTGTTGGCAGAAGCACAAGGAACAGGACATATGAAGAGTATTTGGTCAAATGGAAAGGACGACCCGTTGAAGATTCATCATGGCTAACAAAGGAGGAGGTTAACCGTCTTGGTTTTCCTCTGCACACTTGAGTCGTGATAGGGTCACTTCTCAAATTACCCCGGGTGTCTGATGCAGGAGCATCCTGGGTGTAAGAGCAATCTTGCATCACCCAAAAATATTTCTATTTTTGTATTCAATAAGGGTTATCTTGTGCAGAGTTGCTATTTATGGAAACTTGCTATTTTTAGTAAGTTGGTCTTACGATCTTGGAATGTTCTAATTTTACATATGGAGGTTCATCTCAGTCATATCAGCCTACCAGCAAAGTTTCATGGCTAGATCAGGTCTAGTTTTGAAGATATTGAAGATTTTCGGTATTGGCAGCAGGGTACAAAAACTTTGAACTCAATTTTGAAGGCTTTAGAGGCCTCAGATGAGGTCAAAAATTTGGGTGATGGGCACTTTACGTAGGTCAAGCTTGTAGAGAGCTTTGTGGCGTTTCCAGAATGGGGTTATAATAGCCAATCGGGTCAACATGTGATGACTTATGGTCTTCGGAAGTTGGGTCACCTGAAATGGCAGAAAATAATTTTTCTTCAAAATTTCTGTTTGGGTTTCAAAACTTATTTTGAGCCGACTTTGATGTAATAAATTGTAAAATAAAATAATTCTAAGTTTGGTCGGCCCTAAGTGCTAAATTTCTAGAACCTTCTCGGGCGGTGGAAATTGCCTATATAAAGAAGACCCATAGTGTTGTCTAGGGCAGTTCTGGGTAGTAGATCTGGGTATTGATTCGAGGCTTTGTCCTACTATATATATTGTAAGGGAATGCCCATGTGGCTTTGCATATTGTAATTCTGAAAGTTTGTAATTTCACATTTGTGGAGATAATAAGAAGCCAATTTTCTGTTCTTGCATATTATTGTTGTTGTTTCTCTATTTCTGTTATGTGTTTGTGGTATTAAGGGGAGCACCCTTCATCATTTATCTATGAAAACTCATTATCAGATAGTGCACTGATAAGGGCTTCTTTAGCTATAGAATTATGATGAAACAATTCTTTTTGAGTGTCAGTAGCATCATCCTGTTCAAGGTCTTCTAAAGTAGGAATCTTGGCTACTTTGATAGTTACATTGAAAACTTCATAAGTAATACACTACAAATGGGTTGAATCATCTTGTTCTTCCAATCAAGATAATTTTCTCCATCAAACTTAGGACTCTCTTTCGTGAAGTATGCCATCTGATCAACCTCAAGCTATTAAACTTCTCTTCGAGGCACTTGGCTCTGATACCAATTGTTAGGAATAGTCCCAAGAGATAACTGAGGGGTGGGGGGTGAATCAGTTATCTACAAGTTTCAATTATTTATCCAATTAATTATACTTAAACATAAAGCATAAACACAATGAAAGAACACATGAACACAACACCAATATTTTGGTTACAGGGAAACCCAAATAGGTAAAAAGTCCGGTGGGACTTGATACCCACTAATATTCAGTACTAGTGTATAATGATCCTTGCTAGAAGATCCTTTACCTTGTTAGGAGTAGCTTTACAATATATGAAGTACAATAGGTCTAGTTAAGGGTCAGACCCTATTAGGATTCTTTTACAATTGTCCTTGTTAGGGGAGAGGACGCACTATCCGAGAGCTCACTGCTCAAAGGGGCGAAGGCTACAACCTTCTAAATAATAGATACACACTATATCTGGATCTTGGTGAACTGCACTTTGACCTGCTATCTGGATCAGTTCTAATGAATAGCACATATATTCTACTTGGTCACATTGACCTTCTTCTGATGGCTCAACACTTCGCACACTCTGCTCTACTCCGCTTAATCAACCATGAACCACACTCAAGCAATCACAAATGACTGCCTATAAATATCTTTCCTCCAAATGATATAATCAAGTCAGCCTATTAGAACCAACTTGAAATCATAATAGAGAAACCATAATAAACTCCAACAAACATTCGTTGGCTCTATTATGCACGCAACTCATTCTGGGACCTGTCTAATAAAATAATTGTAGACACAAGCTGCACACTATTGGCTCTACCAAAACAACTGGAACTTTTTTCAGTAAGCTGAATTAACTTATGCGCTCTTAACCAAACATCAATAACACTTCTCCAAGCTTAACTCCAAGGGCACATATCCTCAAGATAGGCGTAACTCAAGAAACAATAAAATCTATGTTGACTCTTTTGAACAAACACAGGAAGCTGCTACTGGTGAATAGTGACTGCATAACTTCACTTGTGTTCATCATTAGACTATGCATTCATAACTAAAACATCACTAACATGTCTTCAACATATATCCTAGGGCACATGCCCATAAGATAATTGTATGGACAACCATACGCAGAACACTGCCTGTAACTTTGTTAGGAACACTGCTGACACAAGCTTCTATATAACTGTCTATACTTACAGTTAACCTCTACGCCCATGATATCACGCTGATATCATGTCCATGCATCATATAATGAAGGCTTACTACATAAGACTTCCACGCATGCTACTTTCCATATGTTTTCATCAATGACAAACATACGGTCAGTACTGGCCTGCTGGCAAATCTCCAACATCAGATTCATAAAACTCATATGCTATAGCATATTCGATAATGGGATGGTCTTCCAAATGTGCAAACTCATCTAGGAATATTTTCTTTGGTTTCATCATGGACTCAAGGTGCGAGCTTATCATATCAAGTTCAACTGGTCCCTTCTTACATTATATGTACGTACGAATGTCCTCAACATGCATTACTGATGCAAGGGCATCCAAGGTTGAGGCAGGGACATTTTGTGTCCTCGGTGAAACTACATGGAGTGTTAGTATTTTGGCCGGTGTTACTTAGTTGTAGCCTTGACCGATGGTCTCGGTCATTGAAGGAAGCTCGGCCACTGAAGGAACTTGGTAGTCTCTGGTGCTCAATGATAGTGTTACTCGGTCATGCCTGCGGTGCTCGATGATGCTTGGCTTGCTTAGTTAATTCACTAATGCTCGGTAGTTCAGACTTACCGACTGGAGTTCTGTGTGATTTTTTGGGCCGAATTGGTGCATTTATTGTTGGTAGCCATTGTCTTGGGCTAACATGCTATATTAAATGTTTGTATACACTTTGTAAGATGACTTGTATGGCATTTAATATTTGTTTGGGAGAGTTTAGGGTTCCATCTTTCTAACTTGTAGCTGATGATTAGTATTTAAGGGGTGTTTGGGTAGATTTTTGGAGGGAGGAGGGAGAACTTAGAGAGAAAGATCGTAGAAGTTCATGACTTGAAGGGTTAAGCGAATCAGATTTGAGGTTCTGAAGCTGAAGTTGGAAAAATTGTGGAAAAGTTCTTGATTAATGTGATAGTTGTTTGTAGTAGAGCTAGGGGTTTGCATACTTGGAGGCTTGCAAGCTTGAGTTTAGATCTACCTTAGGGTTTCCATCAGCTTCTGATTATCTTCAAAGCTAGACTAGCTGAGTTTGTATTGGATCTGATTTGGATCTTACATAATTGTTTTCTGGTTGTAATTGGCCCTAACCTAGAAGGCCTTATAGCTGGGCATGTTAATGAAAATCAGTGTTAAACAATTACTTGTGTTGCTTTGTTGAGTATTCCGCTATGTAATTCTACTAGATGCAAGGCTTGGATTGTCCTTAATTAGATCCACCATCCTTGACTGCATCAGGTGGTATCAGAGTGAAGTTTGTTCCTATTGGAGTGAGGGTTTGGTCTTGTTGAAGTAGAAGGTTGACCTAGCAAGGCTAATTTTACGAAGTTGATCTTGTTGGCAAAGAGATTGTGCACAATCTGGATTGCAGATCCAAAACACTGAACTTTTGAAATTGTGCCCTAGTTGTTTGCATGATTGCAGGTTGAGATTTGACTTGTTTACAACTTGGAAATTATCACAAGGTGGTCAGTGAGGGTTTGTTACAGAGGGTTTATTTTCATATCTTTAAGGATGCCTCTGAGAAGATTGGACCCTAGAGTTATTTCTGATATTTGTGATACTGTGGAATCCTAGATCATAGAGAAGGTGAAATTAGATTCAGATCTGAGATGGAGTTGATGAAGAATGACATGATCGTTGAGATCATGAGAGCTGTTACTAGTATACCTCAGAATGTTGGTGCTCAGTGATAGTGTTACTCGATCATGCCTGCGGTGCTCGGTCGACACTAGTGCTCGACGATGCTTGGCTTGCTCGGTTAATTTATTGATGCTCGATAGTTTAGACTTACCGACTGGAGTTCTATGTGATTTATTGGGCTGACTTGGTGCATTTATTGTTGGTAGCCATTTTTTTGGGCCGACATGCTGTATTAAATGTTTGTATACATTTTTTAAGCCGACTTGTATGGCATTTAATATTTGTTTGGGAGAGTTTAGGGTTTCATCTTGCTGACTTATGGCTGATGATTAGTATTTAAGGGGTGTTTGGGTAGATGTTTGGAGGGAGGAGGGAGAACTTAGAGAGAAAGATCATAGAAGTTCATGACTTGAAGGCTTAAGCGAATCAGATATGAGGTTCTGAAGCTGAAGTTGGTGAAGTTATGGAAAAGTTCTTGATGATCTTGCAGATCAGGTTGTAATCTGATAGTTGTTTGTAGCAGAGCTAGGGGTTTGCATACTTGGAGATGAGGAGATTGCTTGGAGGCTTGCGAGCTCAAGTTTAGATCTTCATTAGGGTTTCCATTAGCTTCTGATTATCTTCAGAGCTGGACTAGCTAAGTTTGTATTGGATATGATTTGGATATTGCAGAATTGTTTTTTAATTGTAATTGGCCTTAACTCGGAAGGTCTTACAGCTGGGCATGTTAATGAAAATTAGTGTTAAAAAATTACTTGTCTTGCTTTGTTGAGTATTCCGTTGTGTAATTCTATTGGCTGCAAGGTTTGGACTATCCTTAATTGGATCCACCATCCTTGACTACATCAATTATGCCCATAGGGGTTCTTGAAAATGCACCTTCTAGGTCATCTAGGGTTGAATTAAAAGGGTGCCTCTTAAAAACATGTCTCTTTCTCTCTAAAAAATCAAACACAACTAGTGTAGCCATGACTTACTTGGTTAATGCTTCAAATCGGATTCCAAAGACTTCTGAATCGTCGTGTCAGACTACGGCTTTGTAACTAAACAATCACACTTCTTCACTAGTAAATCAAGCTCCAACACTTCACAATTCAATAGCTAGGGCTCCTGTGGTTTATAATCACTCAAACTTGTTTGCAATGAGTGATTTGCAAGTTTTCGTAGACTATAAAGTGAAATTTCTACCATTAATGCTTGCTGCGTAAACTAGAATTTGATTGAGGATTTCCAACTTCTATCCTGCAATCAATCAGGTAGTTTTCTCTTGCACATAGCATCAAATGGTCTCCAAAATGTTAAATCCAAAGGTGCATACTCTGAGGGTGAGTATACCGGCTGTGCAGGGGTCTAGAGCTAAATTAGCTCCCCCTATGATCCTGAGGGTCATTCATCTAGATGTAGAAGGTGCATCCATTGTGGATGCATCCAATACATACTCATGAACCTTATCCTTCTTTGCCTTTGTTCAAATCAAGCTCGCATCTTCTGAAGCTTTCACAAACTTGACTTCTCCTTTAGTATCCAATATTGACTCTTCTGGATTTTTAGGGCTTTCCTAACTTCACGTTCTTGATCTACAAAACTTTGAGATGTCTCCAGCCTTGTTACAAGAGTGACAAATAACTAGAGGCCTCAAATTCCTCGACGCATTGATATGGGTTACCATTTTACATTGTCTACCTGAGTGACCATTATAATTACATATCTGACATGTAATACTCTAAGAACTTCTTGTATTTGGTTGATTCTGATTTCTTTGATTATGACGAGCCTTGTTCTTCTGACTTGTTCTACAATTCATAGCTCTATGACCAAATTTATTGCATGAATAACAATAGCCATTGAAAGGTCTTACTTCTTTACAATCCCTTGCAATATGTCCATGCTTGTTACAGGCATAACAAGTTCGGTCTACTAGCTTGCACTCATCCTTAGATGGTTCAACATTGTCTTTAGTCTGATTTCCAGTATCCTTAGCATCTGTAGTGTCTTCTGGTGCTTTCATCTTTGCTCATATGTCATCAATTTGATTTTGTGATTTACTGAATTGAATACCGCTAGTATCTCCTTTAAGCTTCTAAGCATATAACTGAGATTCTATCAGATCCTTGCTTGTGTGAAATTTATCAATATGATTCTTTGCTTCAATCAATTTAGATTTTAACTTTTCTTTATTGTTTCTTAGTTCCAAGATTTCCATGTTTGCTTGCCTCGATTCTTCATTCAATTGAAGGTTCTCTTTGATCTGTTCATCATAAAATTCTTGATTGTTAGTTAGCTTTTCATCCAACTCTTCAATCTGATCTTTTAGAGATGTTATCTCCTCATTCAACTTTTTAACCATTTTTCGCAAATCACTGTTTGAACAATCTTTCAAATCTTTTCTTAGCTTCTTGATAAAAACTTGTGCACCACTAATTTTCAATTTTAGTTCTTCAACTTCTTTCTCAGATCTGTCAAGGTCTTCAAGAGCTTCCATAATATTCTTCTTCATATGTTTTGCTTCTTCTGAATCAATTGTTAGGAATAGGAACACTGAGAGGGGGGGAGGGGGGGGGGGTGTGAATCAGTGTTCACTATA
Source organism: Chamaecyparis obtusa (assembly GCA_027943335.1). Lineage (NCBI taxonomy): Eukaryota > Viridiplantae > Streptophyta > Pinopsida > Cupressales > Cupressaceae > Chamaecyparis > Chamaecyparis obtusa. The sequence continues at coordinate 229,456 of BSBK01004946.1, read as the reverse complement.
TTTTATTCTTTTTACTTTTACTCTTCAAACTTATCTTGATTGCTTAAGTACTGAAATAATCATCAATGTAAACAAGATAAACAATCACAACACATAACACCAGTATGGTTACGGGAAAACCCAAATAGGTAAAAATCCCGATGGGAATTGACACCCACTAAGAACTGCACTAGTGTTTTATGATCCTTGTTAGAAGATCTGCAACCCTGTTAGGAGTTGTTCTTTACAATTTTATTTTAGTACAGTGACTTGGTCAAAGGTCGGACCCTGTTAGGAGTCTTTTACAATAACCCTATTAGGGGTGGGGACACACTTTCCTAGAGCTCACTACTAAAGTGGTGAAGGCTACAACCTTCTGATCTCAGATACCCACTATATTTGTTGGATGAACTAGTGTTGTGACACTACTTGTCTGATCAATTCCTTTTGTGCATTGATGCTTTATCCCCTTGTAAAACTCTAACTCATTCTATCTTCACTTCGCATGTCTCTACTCTTCTTATCTTATCTCTTTCTCTTCTTTCATGCTTTATTACAAAGGCACATCTTATATTTATATGTGCTAACAAAACAAATAACTAGGTCAGCCTATAACCGATTACATATAACGCTTCCAAGTGAGTTGGCTCAATCGTGTTTACAAAAAAAGATGTTTACATGTCTAAAACCTAATTACAATAGGTGCATAGCCTTTACAAAATATTATTATAACCACTAATCAAATTACTAGTTCAGTCGGCTGCATACTCTATTCTATTCTGGCATTCACTGTCTGTACCACTTCATGAACTATCTGTATCTTCTTCATACTGTCTCATCAGATCATGCACTCTTAGACTTAGCATGAATACACACTTACCATCTTAACTTCAAGGGTGCATACCATAATTCATTCATACGCATGTGCGCTGATGCTCTGATCTATTGGTGCTCTACTAACTATTTAGTCTTCTATACTTAGCCATATTATGACCTTATGATAATGTGTGCTGACTCCAAAACTCTATACGACTTTGTTGCCATAATGACAACACTATATCTAGTCATAGACAACAGTATAGTCAACTTGCCAACACTCTAATCACTGATCTTCAAGTCATTCAGGTATTCAATCAGTTGTAGTTCATCACTTGATCATGTTCACATATATATACCTCAATTAAAAAATAATCAATTGAACCAATACATAGAAAAATGACAAAACATCTTCTACCATATAATTGGTCTAAGAAAAATCAATTAGATGCATACAATAACTCATTTAGAACATATTTGAAGTTGAGACACCAATAAACATTCAAAGTTACATACATAAGAATGATAAATGCAACCCATGATAAATAATAGAAAAATAAAATATTCATAATAGATAATTCAAAGCGTACAAAAATGCCGACATTATATTCGGTCTCTAGTAAGTGTCAACAAAATCAATATTAGTGACATATAATTGAGGCCAATCTATTATATATAAGCATTCAAGAGTTCAACATTATTGTTTTGGTTATATTGAAAGTTGAATCAAGAAATGTATAACTTTCTTAGTGTTCCCTTTTTTCCTCCAAATGTTAAGGGGTAATTATTGAAGATAATTGAAATTTACTTTTGGTAACCTAAATTAGTGAGGTCATAAATTTTAGTCAACTAAAAAAATCAAACAACTTAGATGCAATAGAAATGTTTCCATGAGATCTTAATAAGAGTTATTTAGAATTTCATAGCGAAAATCTTAAATATCATACATTATAATGATGTAGAAAATACTAAATAAAAAGATTTATGATATTTTTTGAAATTAATCATACATATATTAGTAGAAACTTTCTTAAAACTTAATACATATTTTTCTTCCTTAAATCTATCTATCCAATTCCACATTTAGACCTGTAATTATTTTTCATTATAAATACAGGGAAAGATAAATAAATAGATTTATAACATTTCTTTAATTAACCATGCAAATATTAGTAAGATGCTCTTAGATAATAGTACACATTTTTACCTCTTACACCTATCTACTTCCACCTTCTTTAGTAACTTGTTTTCTAATAGTAATATGTAACAAAATATTTTTTAATTATAGATTTTGTTTTTCAAGAATATTTTTTCATTTTTAATAATATTTGATAAAATAAATTATAATTTGTCTTTCATATAGTATGCATTTAAGAATATTAAGAGAAAATATGTGAAAATTTATCCTTATTGTTTTTAATCCATTTAATATTTAAATATTAATTATATCCATCACAATATAGCAAATTGGTAGAAAACAGAACACTATCTTGTAGTCATCCACAATATAGAAAATTGATAATGAAATAGAAGGATTGACAACTAAAAATAGAACGTCATCATCATATTACTAAGATCAGTACAATAATTAAAAATAATGAATGATATTTAAAACTCTTTTGTAACATATATGAATCACTCTACATACTTCCATTATATTATTTCTGCTATTTGAAATAAGTTAAATTTAATTCAAAAAGTGTATACATTATATATCTATATAATTTTTTTTCATACTTTAAAAACACATTCCAAACTTTAACTCAAGTTTAAATGACTCTTCTAATATAGCACTTAATTTGAAACGGAAAGCCCTAGAAAACCTCTCAACAAGACATAAAACAAAACTATTTGCAACATTGAAACCTAATCACTAAACTTGACTCTTCTAATATAACATTTAATTTAAAATAGAAAACCTAGAAAACCTCTCAACAAGACATTAAACAAAACTATTTGCAACATTGAAACCTAATCACTAAACTTGATGTAAATATTAAAAAAGCAGAGAAACGGAATAAAAACATAAGCAAAGAAGACAAAAGACACTAAATACCATATTTATTGTGGTTCGGCAATTTGCCTATGTCCACACTTGAAGTAGGGAATTGTTCTATTATCCAAGTATACAATACAATATCTAATTCCAATACATGACTGCACACAGTCATTTATAGAAGGCTCTTCGAATACGAAGAGACGAGAGGAAATGAACGGTCATGTGACCGTTGAGCTTCACATCCCAACACTTGACTCTTCTAATATGACACTTAAATTAAAACAACAGAAAACTAGAAAACCTCTCAACAAGACATAAAACAAAACTATTTGCAACATTGAAACTTAATCACTCAAATTTAAAACAGAAATTCCTACAAAACCTCTCAACAAGACAGAAAACTCAAACTATTTGCAACATTGAAACCTAATCACTGCTCCTCTAAAGAACTAGAGAACCAGGAAGCAGTTAGTCTTTCACTAGTGAGAAGAAGCTCTTCCAAATAATCTACACCCATATCCTCCAATTCTATCACAAATTTCTCACTGCCCTGACATGTACTTTCTTCCTTTTCTTCTTCTGTAATTGACATCCCCCGTCTAGAGATTCTTTCTCTTAATTGAATTCTTCTGGCATCATGAAACTGGAAGTAAAAATGGGAAAATTGAGGATGGCTCTGGGGCCTCTAATACTGAGGGCAGCCCTGTCATAAGCCATGGCTGCATCTTCTGCACTATCAAATGTTCCAAGCCACATCCTCATTCCTTTTCTTCTTGAATCCCTGATTTCAGCCGCATATTTCCCCCATGGTCTCCTCCTCACTCCTCTGTAATGTTTCTCTCCATCCACTCGTGATTTCTTCTTACTCACCCTCTTACTATTCATGGGCTCATCACAGCCTTCAATGGCCGCATTCTTCATAATTCCATGCAAAGCCAAGTTTTCCTCTGAGCCAATTTCATTGCATTGATCCATCTCTTGAGCAAATTTCATGGTTTCTGAATATGCAGCAGCCATGAATGATTCTGGTTCATCTTCATAAGGACCATAACCTAGAGAAGAAGAAGAGGGTATATCTTTTATACCACTATTCTTCACTTCTATGGATTCATTGTACTGGGCTTTTCTCTTGAGATTACTCCCTACAACATAAATCTCTCCCTTAGAAGAATTCATTCTTTCGTACTTTTTTCTTTTGTGCCCTAGGAATTGGGAATGTTCGTTTGAACTGGGGAGGAGTAGAATGTTGCCTATTTATAAGCAAGAGTGTGAAATAATATTTTGTTTTCATTGTTGACTACTTTTAAGCACAGGAACCTGATGTAACCGTTTGTGGATATTAAATTTGAAAATGCTTGCACGAATGGCCTGTGTGGACCTCATTGACCGATACTTGCGAGTGCTTGACTAATCATAAATGAAGACTGGATCTTTTTAAGGATTTTCACATTGTGAGACGGCAAAAATTCTGGATTTTTTAATGCTGGTCCATTTTGGCGCCTCGGACCGTTTTACTTCAATTTTTAAAATCTGACCGCGCAGTCTTCTCTTTTACCTACGCTCGATGCAGCAGAATTAGGGTTGCGTTTTTCTGGTATTGATCAAAGTGGGTTACTGTCAATTGAGGGTCCGCATTCGCTTTCTAAAAGGACTGAAAATCCGATCTAAGCTTTTGAATTATATGATTTCTTAATGCATCACATTTAGATATCCTTTCAAAAATAGAATTTGAATGACTTATTTTATATTATTGCACTAATACTCGTTTTTTTTTTTTTTCTCTATTTTAAAAAAATTGAAAATAAATTTATTTTAATTTATATCATATTTTTTTTTGATGAATAGCGTCTTCTTTATTAATTTAATATAAAAGTTACATATTCACAAAAAATAGATGTAAACATGACCTATGCCGTTACATTGTTTCCATCTATTTCTTATGTCATCTATTTCCATCTATTTCATGTCATGAGAAATACATCTATTTCTCATGACATGACCAACAAACATTAGAATTCCTCCCTAAAGAGAAAATTGAAGGAACCAGAAAATTGAGATGATTGCAAATAAGACCATCCTTAGGATCAATACCTCCAGTGAAGTCACTCTCTACCAAGAGAGTCTCACAAAGAGAGTGAATAAGTTTCTACCATATGTGTTGAACAACCATCCCAACATCATGAAAAATCCTATGATTCCTCTCCAATCAACTATGCTAGATGATAAAAGTAGGTTCAAGATTTCAAGCAACCTGAAGAAGGGGCCCTAATAGGGGTTTACCCCATTGGGCCCAAAAGTCAACCAAAGAGGGGACATGCTAGCAAGCCTCATGTGAAACACCCCACCAAAAGTGTCAGATCTCCTTGGAAAAAGAGTATTGAAAGAAAAGATCTCATTTTCTTGTCTTTCATGTGTGTAAGTGATGATTTGAAGGATTGTGATTGAGATAAAAATATAGGTAGATAGAATAGATACTATTGAGTAGTCTCAAACTTTGAATAATTGAAAACCCTTGGGTAATAGAGCTAGGCATTAGTTTTTAGGAATGTTTTCCTTAAATTTTGAGGAGAGATACCTTGTAGCCTCTTGAATTTATTTCTAACATTAGCTTGTGATAGAGAAATATTGAGAACTCTATCACTTTAAGTTCTTCTATTCAACATAATTAGCACCTTATAAGGGAGAAGTATTGGCTTAGATTAATACACATCTTAGTCTAGGGTTTCATTTTTGACACATAAATAAGAAACAAGATTTTGGTATGCTCATAGGTGAAGTAGATGGAGTGTTGTATCTATGTAGGAATACAATTTTAAGAAGAGTAGTTTCTGTATAGGTGTAGTATTAGAATTAGAGTAGTGTCTAAATGTAGTTCCAATTGTAAGTGTGGTGATATCCTTATTGATAAATAAATTATTAGAAATATGCTCTTGCAATCCAAATTATAAGGGGTGTTGGATCCATTACCAAACCATCAATGATAATTCTTAAAAGCATCACACATTCATATATGATTTTGTCCATATCCTTGTTTCTTTGTTACTATACTGAATGTTGGTCAAAATGGGATTGTTCATTGAGGCTGGTTTTTGTGTTTACTTTAGGGCATTCAGAAGGATCCGATGGGAGTCTTTAGAGGAGGGAGGTAAATGGAGGATAAATGCCATGAATGGGAGATGATAGTTAGGATTTATTAGAAAAATTTAGTTGATAGAGTGAGGGTTGGTGGAGAAGGGATTCTTCCTAGTAAATTCTAAATTAGTTCAAATAAATAAATGCATTTAGGATTGGGGTGTAGAGTGGAGATTAAAAAAGAGATAAATTCAGCTTGAATTTTTAATTAGATCATTCCTCATAAATTTTGTGATATATAACTCTTATATGCCTTCAAATTTTGTGATATATGACTCTTCTATGTCTTCAAAATTATAACAAATTGTAGGATGGACAAAGTAAGTGGAATTGTGTAACGAAGGGCCTTCTTTATTGTTGGGATATGATTACAATACTTTATCTATATTTTCTCTTTATAACTGTTATGGTCCTATAGCTCTTGATGGCTTTAATGACAACCTTGACACTATTCAATATCTCTTTGTGTGCTTCCATTTTGATTTTTTCTTTGTGACTATCTTATAATTGCAGTTAGCTATTTGACTGTAGGCTGATGGGTCTTCCCTTTCTATCCTTCATTTACATGGAGTTGTTTGGTCTTCAACTTCCATTGCATAGGGGTTTTATATTCTATCAAATCTATTTAATATAGCCTTCTTTAACCTATTTTTTGCACCTAATCATGTCCAATCATAATCACATGTAATTAGAAGAAATGTGAGTCGATAATAGCATGGCTCTTCCTTATTGGTTGATATCCAAGCTCACTCACATCTCTAATGTTATATGGAAGAAGGCTTGACCTAGGTTAATACACATCTTAGTTTAGGGTTCCTTTTTTGACACATAAATAAGAAACAAGACTTTGGTATGTGCATAGGCGAACTAGATGGAGTGTAGTATCTCTATAGGATTAGCATTTTTAGAATAGTAGTTTTCCTATAGGTGTAGTATTAGAATTAGAGTAGTATCCAATGTAGTCTGAATTGTCAGTGTAATGATATCCTCATTAATAGAGAAATTATTAGAAAGATATTCTTGCAAGCTAAATTATAAGAAGTTTTGGCCCTTTTACCAAATCCTCAATGATAATTCTAAAAAATAATGGTAGAAGATTCATGAAACAACATTCTTTAGATAATGAATTACAAATCTTGTATTCATATATTACTTTGTGCATATCCTTGTTTCCTTGCTACTATACCAAATGTTGGTGAGAAGATGATACCAAAACGTGATTGTATATGGAGGGCAATTTCTATGTTTAGTTTTAGGGCATTTGGAAGGATCCCATAGGATTCTTTGGGGGAAGGTTGTAAATGGGAGGGGAAATGCTATGAATGGGAGATGATAGTTAGGATTTATTAGGAAAATTTAGTTGAGAGAGTGAGGTAAGTAGAGGGAGGATTCTTCCTCATAAGTTCTAAATTAGTCCTAATAAATAAACGAGTTTAGTTTTGGGGAGTAGAGTGGAGATAACTTCAGCTTTAAATTTTTAATTAGATTGTTTATCATAAATTTTGTGAGATATAACTATTTTGTGCCTTCAAAATTACAATGAATTTTAGGATGGACAAAGTGAGTGGAATTGTGTGAAAAGATTTATTTCTAAATTGGTAGCTAGTGAATTTTATAATCCTTCCATAACTTGTTTATTGTTGTCAAATATGTTGTATGAATGTAAACAAATATTCTGGTTTCGTCTGTTAATCAATATTTTAAGTCTCAAGCTAAGGGTGTATTTATGAGATCCTTCTTTTTATAAATATTTTTTTTTTTAAAAACTTGCAAATTTCTAGAAACCTCTTAACAGAAAAAATAATAATAATCTACAGGTGCTATGTATGAGCTTAAGCAACATGTCACCTATCTTTAAAATTGGTCTTCTTAAGTTACTAGTGACCATGAATATGGTTATGTAATGATGAACTTGCTCCACTTTATAAAGATAGTTTAGGGTTTAGATCAAACTTGTATAGAATGATCAATTATTGTTTGTAGTTAATTTTCGATAAAGAAGGTTATTGTTTGGATTTATATCATTGAATACGAATGATACAATATTTTAGACTGCTAACATTTGTTAGAAAATATGATTAGTATGTTGTTACGGGCACAAAATAGTTAGAAATATGATGATTGGACTATCTTCATAAGTATCATGAGCTCATCGAAGTATAATTACCTTAAGGACAAAGTTTTTGATTTTACACCTCCAAGCGCTCTAGATGTGTTGAACAATCTACTTAATAATGTGAAGCTGAGAATTATAAACAAAAATACAAATACAATCAAAATCAATACTCCACATTTCAAGAGTGGAGTTATTGTTCACCCCTCACTGATATTCTCTTGCTGGCATTCCAAATCTACACAATATGCTGTACATGAGATGTTTTGGCAGTAAGTCAATATGACAGTGTTTTCAATAAATTTCTTTTCAGGCCATTCATTTTATGTTTATGATAATGTAAACAATGTGCTCATAAATGGCAGTTTCATAAAGTTAAAAGGGAGCCCACCAGCAGTAACCAGAGGTGGTAAGACAAAACCGTAGGAAAGGAAATAGATGAAACAGAATTGTAAGGGAGGCCCTGCAACATGTTGCAAAGTACTAGATAAGTACTACATATTACATTCATGTTGTCAAATCTAAATGTTTGGTTAGTATGATCTGGTTTCCACTATTAAGCTCATTAAAAAATTATAACTACTACCTTGTAGATTTGGTTCAGACAAATCTTTCACTAAACGTTTTGTACTGCAATATTTTAGATTCGTTATATTTAGTAGTTTTTTTTTTAAATAAAAATTAATATTAAAAATATTTTATTTTTATATTTTGTAAGTTTTAATTTTTTTAGATATGATTATATAAAAAATATTTTAGATTATATTTCATGATCTATGATTAGAATGAAGCGAGTCAAAGAAAAGCATTAAAAATTATTACAAATTATTTAGAATTAATGTATTCAAGTGAACTATATCAAGGGTCAAAGAAATTGAAGGCCCTAAAAAAATAGCTCACATTTGAAAGATTTTTGGATGACAGTGAAACAAGATTGATGCAGATAAACAAAGATTTGAATAGTTAATATCATTAAAACAAACTAAAGCTCTCATAGAATTTTTTTGAAAGCTTATGCATATGATTATGTAAATAATTTTTCATCAACATTTTCAATCATGTTCCATGATCTATCATCAAAATGAAATAAGTTAGAAAAAAATAATTTTCTGCAAATTATTTAGAATGGATATTTTGAAGTGAATTGTATCAGTGCTCAAAGGAACTGAAGACCTTTGAAAAGGGCTCACATTTGAAAAACTTTCAGATCACAAAGAAAGTAGATTGATACAAAAAACAAAGAGTTGAATAACTGATTTCATTAAAATGAACCTACTTTCATACAAAAATTCCATGAAAACTTTTAGCTATGATTGTGTAAATATTTTCCTATTATCATTTTGGATCATATTCTATAATCCATCATTAAAATGAAGTGAGTCAAAGAGGAGAATAATTTACTACATTATTAGAATGAAGTGGTCAAACCAATTGAAGACCTTTATGAACAACTCAAATTTAAAACACTTTTAGACGATAGTGAAACTAGATTGACAGGGAGAAACAAAGAGTTGAATAACTAATTTCATTAAACTAAACAAAAATTCTCAAAAATATTTCTTGAAAACTTTTGGATATATGATTGTGTAAACATTTTTTTGTAAGCATTTTGTTGGATCATATTCTATGATACATCAATAGAATCAATTGATGGAAAGAAAAAAATAACTTATTACAAACTATATAGAGTTGATGTTTTCATGTGAAACATATCAATGTGGAAAGGAATGGGAGGCCTTAAAAGAGAACTCAAATTTAAGAGACTTTCAGATTATACATAGAGTTGAATGACTGAATTCATTAAACTAAATCAAATTTCTCAAAAAAATGTTTGACAGCTTCTAAATATGGTTATGTAAACATTTTTAGATCATTTCAAATCATATTTCATGATATATTGTCAGAATGAAGTGAGTCAAAAAAAGCAATTTACTACAAATTATTTAGAATTTGGTGTTTTTATTCGAACTATATCAGTGGTCAAAGGAATTGAGTGAAAAAAATAACTCACATTTGGAAAACTTACGGATGACAGTGAAACTAGATTGATACAGAAACAAATATTGAATAATTCATTTTGTTAAACTAAATCAAATTTTTTATAGGAATTGTTTGAGAGCTTCTGAATATGATTGTGTAAATATTTTTTCATCATTAGAAATTATATTCTATGATCAAAATCGAAATGAAGTGAGAAAAAAAATAATTGATACATTTTTCTATCATTTGAAATTATATTCCATTACCCATCATCAGAATGAAATCAGTGGTTAACAGATACACATTTGAAAAACTTTCTGACAACAATGAAACTAGATTAATCCATAGAAACAAATGGTTAGAATAACTAAATTCATTAAACCAAACCAAGTCTCTCACAGAATGCCCAATCGGATTAGAGTAATATTGTGCATACTGTTTTCTCTGTTCTGACAAGTATTTACGAAACACTAAGGTCTTATGTGTATAAAACTAGAAAGTTTGGTTCAGAATGAACAGTGTTTATAAGACACACAATGGGACTAAGAAATTAGCTACTCCTGTAGAGAATCAGAGAACCAGGAAGCAGTTATTCTCTCACTAGTGAGAAGGAGCTCTTCCAAATAATCTACACCCATGTCCTCCAACTCTATCACAAATCTCTCACTGTCCTCACATGTACTTTCCTCTTTTTCTTCTTCTGTAATCTGACATCCTCCATCAAGAGACTCTTTCTCTTCACTGAATTCATCTGGCAGCATGAAAGATGAAGTAAATATGGGAAAGTTGAGGATGGCTCTTGGGCCTCTAATGCTGAGGGCAGCCCTGTCATAAGCCATGGCTGCATCCTCTGCACTGTCAAATGTTCCAAGCCACACCCTCATTCCCCTTCTTCTTGAATCTCTGATTTCAGCTGCATATTTCCCCCATGGTCTTCTCCTTACTCCTCTGTAATGTTTCTCTCCATCCACCCGTGATTTCTTCCTCCTCAAACTCCCAATCTCAGTTTTACCATTAATGGGCTCATGAGAGCTTTCATTAATGGCTGAATTCTTCATAACTCCATGCAAAACCAAGCTTTCCCCCGAGCCATTCTCTTTGCAAAGACTCACTTCTTGACCAGAATTCATGCTTTCTGAATATGCAGTAGCCATGCATGATTCTGGTTCATCTTCATTTATGCCACTTTTCTTCACTTGCTTAGATTCATTGTACTCAGCTTTTCTCTTGAGATTACTTCCCACAAAATTGCTCGCTACGTTAAAAGAATCCATTCCTTCCCACTTTTTGTTCTTGTACCCTAAGAATTGGGAATGTTCGTTTGAACAAGGAAGGAGTAGAATGTTGCCTATTTATAAGGCAGGAGAGGGAAATAATATATTATTTTTCATTGTTGACTACTGTGATGCACAGTAGCCTGCTGTCAACGTTTGTGGATATTAAATTTGAAAATGCTTGCACGAATGGCCTGTGTGGACCTCATTGACTGAGTGCTTGACTGATTGATAAAAAGGACTGGATTTTTTTGAAGTCTTTTCACATTGTGAAGGGACAAAATATCTGTAATTTTTAATGCTGGTCCATTTTGGCTCCTCAGATTTGTTTTACTTAATTTTCTTTAATCTTATTACACGTGGGGGGGACGCGGGGCAAACTATTTGCAGTCTTCCTTTTAATCTGCGTCAATTCTAGCATGTCGTGAGCCGACAGAATTAGAGTTGCACTTTTCTGGTATTGATCAAAGTTGGGTAGGTATCAATTGAGTGGCCGCTTTCCCCTTTAAAAGGACTTGAACTAGGATCCAAGGTTTCAATCATATAATTTGTTATTGAATCACATTTAGATATGATTTTAAAAGTGGAATTTGAATGACGTAATTTAAGTTTTAGCAGTGGTAATCGTTTGTTGTATTTGAATTAAATTCATTTATTTTTTTAAGTTATCAAACTATAGTTCAAGATTGGGTGTTGTGTAATAAGGTTTTGAATTAGAATGGTGAAATTTATATATTTATATTAATTTTTATTAGTTTTATGTATATTTTGATGGAGTTTTTTATTTTCATTTTTTAACACATGTCTATTAAAACTCAAAAGTTATAGATATAAAAATTAGGTTGTTATTTTTTATATATATTATATATGATTTTGGGAAGAGTTATGAAGAATGTGGTCATTGAAGGCTATCATGAGATCATGGACGAAGTAAAGATGAGGCCATAAGAAGAATATGTAACTGAAATCAAGGATTCAAGAAGAAGAAGAATTAAGATGTAACTTAGAGAATTTGATAATATAGAGGACACAACCATTGTTTGTGGCAGGCTACTCTTAACATTACAGGCCCAAAAGCTATCATTAAACTTCTATTTTATACTATTAGATACATTCACTGAAAATAAATAATTTCTTAATAGAAAATATCAAATTATAAAAGAAAAAAAAGAAAAAAGAGAGATTTATGATAAAATTATAATATACAAATATAATTTCAATTATAATTCTAGATATATTCTCAGAGTGATATTTTTGCAAGCTAAATTGTAAGGATCATTGACCTCACTACCACAAACTCTCACAAATTTTAAAAACTGTAAGAGTTTTGGAACAACACCCTAAAAATGTGGATTACGAGTCCTAGTTTCATAAATGTTGGCAACTGACTATTTCTGAATTTTCCAGTTTCTAGTTTGGTTTTAGTATTTTGTTCACTAATATTTTCTACTGCCATAGGAAGTTTCCAATGGTGGAATGACAATTAATTTTTGTTTCATTGTGTTATTCTATTCTATTGAGCATCGCTACCCTGTTTTGCTAAAAGCTAAGAGCATAATAAAAGTGGTGTATGCTGCTTTGTTTTGTGTTAATTTAATACATAGTGTTTTATGCTCGTTCATTTTGATTTTCTATGTTTGAAGTGGTTTTGCTATACCATTGTTGCAGTTTTTTTTAATATTTCATTGTTGATATGTTTCTGTTATTTTTATTTCAGGATTATTTTTAAAAAAATCATTTGGTATCACACAGGTGATTTTGTTTAGGATTTCATTATGTTAAATTATAATTCATTGTCATTTTCAAAATTCAATGGAAGTGATTATGATTAAATTGGTATATTAAAATAATGACATTTATAATGACCAATTGGAATGCACTTGCAACTAATGATAAAATGGCTGAGGGAAAGCTAAGAAGAAGAACAAACTTTGTTTCAAATTTAAATTTCTCTTGATAAGAGGTTATTTCCTAGAATTTTAGATGCAAATACAACTAAGGATGTCTAGAATACTCTAAATAAATCTTACCAAGGCAATGATTAAATTAAGCTTGTTGAGCTACAAACCTTGAAAAGAAAATTTGAGAAATTGAAAATGCTAGAAGTTGAGAATGTGAGTGCTTACAACAAAATGGCTTCTCTAGGATAAAACATGAGTTAATAAGTTGTGATAAGAAAGGTGATGTAGCCCAAACCCTTCAAAACAAAAACTGAGAAAAATACATAGCACATAAGTTTCAGAATACCAAATTCTTCATTAAACTAACCCAACTCTACTCTGCCTCTCCAATTGAAAGAAAACAACTCCTTATTACAATTTAGAAAATTACCATATTTGGCAGATTTTTGGGAAAATCAGATTTTTCTATTTTTGTTAATTTTTAAAACCCATCCTACGGATCCTAATTTTTCCCCAGAAAAGTCCCCAACTAAGGCAAGATGAATTTCCAACTAACCTACGAAATCAGAAACATGATTTTGGATTTATTACAAAAGAAAACTTTTCAAAAACTAGAAAAAAACATGAAAAGCCAATTTCAAAGGCCAAGATGATATTTATGGCTCCCGAAAAAAGGTCAAAATAGCCACCAATCAAGTTGAGCTCATCGGCAATACAAATAGATCCTCCTCATGTAACTGCCTGTAAAATTTCAACCAAAATCCACATCCGAGTCAAAAGTGATGACCCCCGGAAGTAAAGTTTGACCAAAACCCACATCTGAGGATCAATCAACTGGGTTGAGCCTCAGATGCTCTTGCATCATTCTCCCCTGCTTGAAAAGAATGAAGCTAGACTGCAAGTTCTAGTTCTCAAGCTCCTTCCATTTAGGCTCATCTAGCTTCTTCAAATCCCATTATGTGATCCAAGTACTATTTGTCGGTGCCAACCCTTCCCACTACACAAGATATCTGTTGTAATCACCTTGATGAGTTTGAAGAGTTTTCTTGTCTAGAATCTATGTGACCTTTTCCTTCTTCTTGATGGGAATAGTGTGTGTCCAGTCCACCTCATCCTCATTTTCAATAGAGACATCATCACCATGGAAAGTATATAAGTCAGAGATATTAAACACATGAGAAATATCAAGACCATTGGGGAGCTCTACCTCATAAGCATTATCATTAATCTTCTTCAGAATCTTGCAAGGACCAATTTTCTTATACTTCAATTTGTGATAAGTCCTGGTAGGAAACCTCTCCTTTAGTAAATAAAACATCACTTGATCACCTGCATTAAAACCCTGATACCTTCTAGTAGCATCTGTGGAAGCTTTGTATCCCTCGTTGCTGTCTTGTAACTTCTGTCGTACATCTTCCTACAATTGGTAGAGTTGTTCACTAAAGGCTTCTCCATCATCACTGACATTATCACCCACCAGAAGTTGCACCAAATCGAGAACACCCTGAGGATTTTGACCATACACAACTTGAAAAGGTGATTTACCAGTTGACCTGCTAATTGAGCTGTTATTGGGAAATTCAGCCTGGGGCAATACCAAATCCCATTATTTGTGCTGCTCTCCAACAATGCATCACAACAAATTACCCAAACTTTGGTTGACCACTTCTGTTTTCCCATCAGTTTGTGGATGATAAGCATTGCTAAACTGTAACTTAGTCCCCATCTTCTTCTATAAGGTCCTCCAAAAATGACTCAAGAACTTAGTATCTCGATTAGAGGTGATCATTTTTGGAACCCCATGCAATCTGACTATTTCAGAAAAGAATAACTCATCCACAATAGGGGCATCACTAGTCTTCTTACAAGCAATGAAATGAGCCATTTTTTAGAATCTATCCACCACTACAAAGATAGAGTCATTACCTTATTGTGTATGTGGTAGTAGTACCAATACAAAATCCATACTCAAGTCTGTCCATAGTCCTACTAGTACTGGTAATGGCATGTACAATCCAGTGTTCTAGGAGTGCCCTTTGGCTACTTGACAAATTTGACACCTTTCCACAAACCTAGTGATATCTCGCTTCATCTTTGGCTAGTAGTACTTATCTGCTAATAAAGCTATTGTTTTATCCTTCCCAAAATGCCCAGCCATACCACTTCTATGAAATTCTCTAATAACATTTTCCCGCATTGAGCCTACATGAACACACAACTACTCCCCCTTTAATAAATAACCATCTTGCATAAGATACTCACCTTGAATAGTGTTTGCATGCCCAAGTACTAGATTCTTCAACTGATCAACAAATTTCCAAAAGTCACCATCAGATTCATACAAGTCTTTGATTGCATCGAAGCCAACCACTTTTGTTTCCATGATGGTTAGAAGCACAACTCCCTTGCTCAAGGCATCTGCAACTTGATTCTGTTTCCCCGATTTATGCTTCAGAACAAAAGTAAACCCTTGTAGGAAAGAGACCCATTTTGCATGTCTAGTGTTCAATTTCTTTTGTGTGTTCAAGTATTTCAAAGCAATATGGTCTGTAAACAACACAAATTCTTTGGCTACTAGATAATGCTTCCAGTGTCTCAAAGCTTGCATAATTGCATGGAATTTTATATCATATGTAGAATATTTCTTTCACACATCATTCAATTTTTCACTAAAAAAGGTAATGGACCTACCTTCTTGATTGAGTACAACACCAATCCCCACATGTGAGGCATCACAATCCACTTCAAACACTTTATCAAAATCTGGTAGGACCAGTATTGGAGCTTCAGTGACCTTCTTCTTTAGGTATTGGAAGCTCTCTTCTGCCTCTTTGGTCCATGAAAACTCTTGACCCTTAGTGAAATCTATCACAAGTGCTACAATGTTGCTGAAATTACGAAAGAACTTTCTATAGAAAGTAGCCAAGCCATGAAAACTTCTCACCTCAGTGATACTACGTGGACTACGCCATTCAAGAATGGCTCGAACTTTCTCTAGATCCATCTTAACACCATCTGTAGAAATGACAAACCCCCAAAAAACCAAGCTTGATTGCATGAACCTACACTTCTTCAAATTAGCATAGAGTTTCTCTCTTCTCAATACCCCCAATATGATCCTTAGGTGTTGCAGATGTTCTTCCCTTCCCTTACTAAAAATAAGTATATCATCAAAATAAACTACTACAAACTTACCAATGTAGGGATGCAACACAATGTTCATGAGTCTCATAAAAGTACTAGGTGCATTTGATAAACCAAAAGGCATAACCTTCCATTCATACAAAGCATCCCTAGTTTTGAAAGTATTTTTCCACTCATCCCCCTCTCGGATGCGGATCTGGTGGTTCCCATTTTGTAGATCAATCTTAGAGAAATACGTTTCTCCAGCAAGAACATTCATCATGTCATCCAAACGTGGGATAGGAAAATGATACCTGATGGTTATCCTATTGATGACTCGACTATCTATGCACATCCTCCACATTCCATCTTTCTTTGGGGTTAATAACGCTGGGATAGCACAAGGGCTCATGATTTCCTCTACTAAACCTTTTTGTGTGAGCTCAGTCACCTGTTTGTCTAGTTCACATGCTGTGTCAAACTCATTCTATATGCCGCTTGATTAGGAAGACTTTCTCCTAGAATAAGATCAATATGATGTTGGATATCTCATTTTGGGGGAAGTCCATCAGGTAGCTCCTCTGAATAACATCTGAATATTCTTCCAACATTACAGCTGCTTCTAATGGTATAGTCAAGTCTTCCTCTTTCCCCTTTTGCACTACCAATGCATAACAACACCCTATTACTTTCATCTCCTTGACAAGTTCCTTTTTAGATAGCATAATTTCAGCTTTTCCATCACCCCTGAGAGGTAACAAGATTACCTTAGATCCATCCTTCCAGAAGGTGTAAGTATTCTTTTCCCCATTATGAATAACCTTTCTGTCATACTGCTAGGGACGACCCAAGAGGACATGGCATGCATCCATCGGAATCACATCACACCATAGCTCATCCTTGTAGAGCTTTCCTATGGAAAATTTAACAAGGCACCTCTTATCTACTATGACTTAATTGCCCTTTTTGAACCATGCAATCCGATAAGGACAAGGGTTCTTTTCACACTAAATATTTAGTTTCTCCACCATTTCTTTAGAAACCACGTTCTCACAACTGCCTCCATCAATAATTACTTGACATACCTTTCCTCCTGAGGTACACATTGTTCAAAATATATTGGTTCTGAGCCATGAATCATCAATGCCTTTCTCCTCTACATCCTCCTTAGCTGGAATAATCATTGTCCTCCTCATCATGAGACTTTCTCCAATATCTGGAGATACTTCTTGTTCAGATCCTTCATTGTCAGCCTGGGCTAGGTTCACTCTGGATGGCCCTCCTTGATTTCTATCTTGCATGTTAATATTGGAACACTTAAAAGCCCTATGTCATTCTTCTCCGCACCTAAAACAAGTGAAAGGCATTCTCTAGTTTTCCCAACCTCTTCCACTTCCATAGCCTCATCCTCTCTAAAACCCCCTTCCTCTTTCTTGATTTGGAGGATCTTGCCTAGTGTCTATATTTTTTTCAAATCCTTGAAAAGACTCTCCCCGACCATTATTAGAACCTCCCAGAAATGGAGTTGAGGTACCCCTTCGACCACCTCTATTCCTATGGATATATTGCCTATTCTACTCTTCTTCAGCCTTTAGAGATAATTGGTAGGCTTCCTCCATACTATTAACATGATGCATGCTCAATTCATCTTTGATGGAGAATTTTAGGCCATTCATATATCTAGCAGCCATCTACTCATTATTTTCTTTATTCTCTATGCGCATGGATAGCTTGTAGAATTCATTTGTATAGTCTTGCATTGAAGACAAGTTTTGCTTCAAATTCTAGAACCTATGAAAGAGGGTTTGTGAATAATCCATGGGTAAGAATTTTTCTTTGAGCTTTTTCTCCATCTTGCTCCATGTCTTAATCTTTTCCTTTTCCTTTCTAGTTCGTTCCTTTTGGAGGTGATCCCACCATATCATTGCATGTCCTTTTAATTTTGTGCATGCAAAATTCATCTTCTTTTCTTTTGTCATAGGCTTCCATTCAAAAAATTTCCCCATCTCGTTTAGCCAGTCTATTAGTTCTTCTGGCTTAAGACTACCAACATAGCCAGAAACATCAATCTTGATTGCTTCACTTCTTCCTTCTCAATCCCTGAGAACTCTATCTTCATAGCTCATTTCTTCCAGCCTTTCTTCTATATTTTCTTCATTTTGGTTAGCACCTCTTCGGCTTCCCTCTTCATCAGATTCATTCCCTATTTGTATTCCTTGATTATATAGTCGCTCACTAAGTCATTCAATCTGCCTCTTCATATCCAACATCAATCTTTGCATCGACGTGACACCTCCTCTTCCTCTTCCTCTTCCTCTCCTAGCCATCTTCCTGCTCTGATACCAAATGATGTAGCCCAAACCCTTCAAAATAATAACTCAGAAAAATACACAACATAGAAGTTTCAGAATGTCAGATTCTTCATTAAACTGATCCAACTCTACTCTATCTCTCCAATTGAAAGAAAACAACTCCTTACTACAATTTTGAAAATTACCATATTTGGAAGATTTTTGGGAAAATCAAATTTTTCCATTTTTGGTAATTTTCAAAACCCATCCTATAGATCCTGAATTTTCCCCAGAAAAGCCCCCAACTAAGGCAAGATGAATTGCCAACTAACCTAAGAAATTAGAAACATGATTTTGGATTTATTACAAAAGCAAACTTTCTAAAAACTAGAAAAAAATATGAAAAGCCAATTTCAGAGGCCAAGATGATATTTCTGGCTCTTGGAAAAAGGTCAAAATGGACACCAATCAAGCTGAGCTCATCGGCAATCCAAATAGCTCCTCCTCATGCAATTGCCTATAAAATTTCAGCCAAAACTTGCATCCGAGTCAAAAGTTATGACCAAAACCCACATCTGAGTCAACTGGGTTGATCCTCGGATGCTCCTGCATCACTTGAGCATGTTAAATTAATCTATTATGAAGAAGAGATTTGAAATTAAACAAATCAATGTGGTCAGTAATTAAATATTTTTGTATACACCAAGCCAGTGCAGTGTATACCGAGTGGCAGTATTAACCGAGCTAATTAGCTAGTTATCACCGATGCATTTCTATATCAACTGAGTATCGATGAAAACATTAAATGCAAAGAACAATCGAATAAATTTGATGAGCTGGAAATTGTTATGATTTCAAGGTTAAGGATGAAATTTTTTATGAGATCCATGACTAACAAAATTTGGAGAAGATCTAAAGGATGAGATTGAAACATGTTAATGATACATCTACCGAGGAAGGTTTAAGCAACAAAATGGATGAAGCATATTAAGTGGAAAAATATAATGGCTGATATGAAAACAATTTACTTGTCTATATAATAGATGATTTTCATTATTGAAACATGCCGGAAAGAAGAAGACTATAGATATGTCACGTGAAGACTTTATTCATGCATGCTTGATCAAACTAGTTAGTGAAAGAACCAAGACTCCAAACATTACCGAGCGTTAGAGAATCATTTACTGAGTGAAAGTAAATTGAGATATTGAAGGAAGTGAATTGATTAGTGATCAGAGGATTTGTATGGGCTTAGCATAGATCTGAATATTTGCAATTGAGTTGTATTTGAATCATATCAGTACTATATCAGTATAACCATTGATTCAGAAAATCTCTTAACCAAGTGGACTTAATAGTCTTATGTTCTACCCTATGACATCTGTTGAATGTAAAGTGTTATCTTGTTGACCCCATAGTGAATGTTGGTTAAAATTTAACTATTAGTGATAAATCCTCTAACTAGGTCACACCTAACAGTGTGTATTGTAACCTTTAATAGGGTTGGCTCTTCACCGAGTTCACTTTAGAAGAGTGAATTATTTTGGGTTATCGGTCCCAAGTGGGTTTTCCCTTAGCAGGGTTTCAACGTTAAATCATTGTGTTATATGTTATTTGTTATGATTGTTTTGCTATCATACTTTACATACTATATAGTTGATTTAGTCGGTAATCACAGTTGGATATTTACTAGTAATTGGTAAACTGAACAGACAGATTGATATTTTGTGTTACCGAGCTGCATAAGTTGTTGGAATTGTTTTATAAGGTACATCTTTGTATTTGGGTCTATAGGATAACTGATCTAACTGATGTAGTCACCTCTCAGTTATTCTAATATTTTGTTATTAGGGAGCTTGTTCTTCACAGACTCCATGATTGTAGTTTTTTTGGTATTGTAATTGGGTATATGGTTCGAGGTTTTCTCTGTCCATTTTCATCTCTAGACATCTTATGTAATAATATTTTTATATAAATATAAGTTTAGATGTATGCCTTCCACCCAAAATAAATAAATTATATATTAATTATTATATTATAAATAATACCTTATAATAATTAAGATAATTATTATTCCTTAATAGTAATATTATTTATTATACAATAAATGTAATATAGATATAGTATATTAATTATGAAAATTTCTCTGACATACTATTATGATACTTATATAATATTATAATTATTAATATGATAAATTATCATTTATCTCTAAAATTATGCTGACATACTATATTTTCTTATGAAGTACATATGAAATGATAAGGTCATAATTATTATGCAAGTTGATGTCATAAATATTATTTTTGAAGCCTAGAATTATGGATGAATCTTTATAATTTTCTATATTTAGACAACGAGGTGGGCAATGTGTCTACTTTGAAGTGAAACTTTACTATCTTGGTCAATAATATATTTATAATTAACTAATATAATCCGTTAGCATACAGTTTTTTCCCTTTTCTCTAAATTAATCTCAGACCTCTCTAAAGAATTGAAAGTAGAGAAAAATCTTAATACTAACAAATGAGTTGCTAAAAGAAAACTCTCTGCAAATTATAAGGTCAAGCTACCTTCTAGAAATATTTTCAATAGGATCTTATTAACATAGAAAAAGTAACATCATGTGTCCTTTTCACTAGAAAACACTTAAGGAAAACACTCAGTCCATCGACATGAAAAGAATGTGCAGAAGTTAGAGTAAATATCTACTTTTATCCCAAACTCAAACTTATAATTTCTTGAATCTGAACTTTAATAACAATCCTCTCTGTTACTTCTAAGCATAGAATTTATCCATATCACAGTTAAGCTTTATTCAACATAACTTATCTCCACAAGAAAATAAATCACATAAGATAAACAGTAGTATTTATCATTTTAAAAAGCTTCAACATATACATAATACCATAGGATATCTCATATATTCTGCAATATCAGTTTTCATCAAACTTGAAGTTAAGTTTTTAGAAAATAATTTCTCTCAAACTTAGAGAGCCCCCAAACCATTAATCAATAAAAGTTTTGCAATAAATAGCCACACAGGGCTTCAACAACTAACTTAGTGAAGCTGTATTTTTTCTGAAAGTAAATTCTAACCAATCTAATAACTGTCCTAAGCCTTAAACATTAAAGAAAACTGGAGTAAGAGAAAAATGCCTTCCAACAGTTGCCAGGTGTCTTGGACGGTTAAGGAGTTGAGGTCGCTGCAAGTCGCACTGCCTTCCATTCTGTAAATGTGGCATTGAACATGGATATCACTGGTTGATGTGGCAAACCGATGAAATCAATCCTATGTCTCTAGACCTCTTTCTCCTTTTTAATCTCAACTATCTTTCCTACGTGCATAACCAGATGATCTTGCTGAAGAATCACCATTGATTCTATTCGTGCAACCTTTGTAAAATGTTCATCTGTGGGTGCTTTATCTTTCTGAGCTTGTCGAACTAGGTATTTACTTCTTTGATCACTTGTTCGGTTAGTTTAATTGACACCTCTTGAACTCCCTGGTATTGCTCATCAATCCACCTTATATCATTAGAAATGATTTCTTCAATCTTTTTTAGTCCTTTCATAAGATCCCTTACCTCAGAAATTCCCAAGACAACAGCCTCATTCTGCCAATCTATACATTCTTTTATAACATAAATAACCATGTCATCTAATCCAAGAACTGGCCTCTCCATAAGGAACTTCTGCAAGCCATACCCTTCAACTTCCTCAATCCAATGGAGCTCTCTGGTCCAAGTAGTCTTTTCTAGCTCCCATTCTTCAATGTTGGCTTCTGCCTTTTTAATCAGGTGATCTCCTTCATCGTGGGTTTGAACCATATGACTCAACTGTTCGACAACCTCAACTTTTACGTGCTCCACCCAATCATCAAAGGCTTTACTCATTGCCTTACTTCTTTGTGTTGGAATTAGGAGAGATAGGTACTAAGAGGGGAGGGGTGAATCGGTGCCTTCTAAACTTTCACCTGTAAACCTTTCTGATCTAAATTCATAGATTGTGATAACCGACCAAAATAACTTGAAATAAAGTTGCATGAATCAATCATCTAGTTAACATATAAATGTAACAATATGAAATCAACATGACAAACACATAACACAAGTATTTTGGTAATGTAGAAACCTTTATTAGAAGGTAAAAACTGCGGTGGGGATGAAACCCACAAATTCTTGACTACTGTATATAGAAAAGGTTTGCATGTTAGGGCTACAAGTTTTGATCACTTCTGGTGATCTCAACTTGTTAGGAATGACATGTTAGATCAGCTAGATCTACCTAGTTATAGGATTTTGAAAACACTACTGAAGTGTGCACTCGGTTAAGAGATTTACTTAAGACTGTTAAGTCTACTCTGTTAAGATATTTATTTAAAGTTCTATTACAATTGTCAGAAAGTAATATGCAATTATCTACTAGTTGACAACTCTACTATTTGATACAGATCTATAATCTTTGATAAAATATCACCTTACTTGTGATGAATCTCTGCTCTATTCTGCTTGGTAGCCTTCTCTGATTCTACTTAATCTGATGTCCTCTGTACTCTGTTCTTCTTTGCAAATTGATTGACTTGAAGTTAGGCAATTACTTCAAGTTCTCCTTGATTCATATATATTAGTTTGACAACCATACTACAAAATGGTGTGAACATACAGAATATATAGTGTTCTATTTTGCTGCTTAAGCAAAATTTAGGTTACAAAAATAATCATAACCCTAAGATCTACGATGCAAAATTAACCTAGATCAACTATTACAAATAAGATAAACATTGCATTTAATGAATATCTTTTGCAATAAATGCTCCTTGATCTTGGTAAACCATTTTACGATCTGTTGTAACCGTTTGCAGAGAAGAATGTGCCATTTCAGATTACTATGCCATTTTCTATGATCATCGGTAAACACTGTATAAACTGCTCGGTGTACACTATGATGCTCGATGTTTACTGTCTGTCAATGTTGGTGTTTGCTGATGCTCAGTAAACTGAGTAGTACTCAGTGTAAAGGCTTTACTGACTGCTTTGTCTTGCTTCTAGTTACCGACCAACTCAATATAAGTGACCGACCGATCTCTTTGATAACCTTTGATACTAATGACAACCTTGAATGCTCAAATAGAGATTAACAATCTCCCCCTTTGGCATTAGTATCAAAACTTCAAATGTATATACAAAATGTTGTCATAGATTCCTTATATCTCTGCCATATACATACACACAAAAATTTGCTAAGTACAAAGTACTCCCCCTCGGTGTATGCTCTCGGTAGTATGTAAAATACATATTAAAGTATACCATTTGGCATATATACATGATTTCCCCCTTTTTGATAGTAATGCCAAATACCAAAAAAATATAGTATACTTACATCTTAACAAAAATGTGCCGGTGGGTTTTCTCCAAAGATTTCAAGAGGTTGTCCCACTCCTCTTTCAAGTTGGTGAGAGCAATGTGCTCAAGACCGACTTGGGCATGCATGTCAAACATGTTATCTAACACCAAAATCTCTAGTGTTGCTACGAGTTGCTCAGCTTTGACAATGTATGCCTCAAAAAATTTTAGGTAAGTAGTGAGTTCTATTTGTAACCTAGTGACCTGATCAATGATTCGCTCTTCCTATTTTCTTAGATCTGGTATCAACCGTTGAAGTTCTTGAACTTGGTGAATATTCTTTAAGAAAGCATTTGGCTCAGTTATAGCTACTTGTGTACTTAACTTGATTTCTACTTCTAAACCTTTTATCTTTTCATTGACCTCTGCAGTGAAGGTATATGAAGTACAAAGCTTGATTGGTAACTGATAGATTATCCAGGTGAGAGATTTTGCCTTAGTAATGACCTCAGATAATTTGACCTTTTTAAGTGTCACTTCTTTACTAATCTTGTCTGCCAATTTATTCTAAATCTTTGATTCTGCTCGTTCTTTAATTCTTTTATCGGCTTGTGTATCAGGGGCATTGATTTTGTCAGCGAGTGTGGCAAGTTGATCTATTATAGGAGTATTCTCATCAATGTCTATCTTTGGTACTATCTATTGAAGAATATCCCTACATCATTTAACACTTCTTTCCATTTGTGTTCTTGCCTTAACTTTTCTTGTGCCACTTTTCTTGAACAAAGTTCTCCATATTTCATTAACTCCTCAGGGCTTAGAGTTCTCGGGTCACATTCTGGTATTATGATTACTTCGTCAATGGTGACTGGCCCTTTTCCTTTCTTCTTCTTCTTCTTTGATATAAGAGGTGACTTCTTCTCACTAATAACAATGGCTGTTGTTTCACTTTTTAGAGTATATATCCCAATTGACACTGTATCTTCCTTCTTCTGCTCCTTGATAGATGGTGTGGGAGTCTTGGTTGTAGTGTCAATGGGGTTCACCTCAGTTGACTTCATTTCTTTTGGTTCCTTTGAATCTATGGACTGTGCCTCTATTTGTTTAGGCTCATTTGTATCTGCAGTTTTATCAGGTGCTTGTATCCCTGTTGTATCTTTATTTTTCTCAGGAAGAGAAGCATCGGGTGGTACTTGTGAAAGTGTTTCTACTACCTTTGCAAGTACAAGAAGTTCACCTAGTAGAGATGTGAACACACTATTAGTGTCTAGTGTTTCATCTTTCTTTGGTGTAATTATCACATCTTCATCATCTTTATCATCAGGATCACCATTTGTGATGTCCTCAATGAGTACATCGTCATCAATTTTCTTCTTCAATTGGATCTCTACACGATCCGGTGCATCCTGTGAAATTATTACTTCTTCCTTTTGTTTGGTGATATCAATTACCTCAGTAACTAATATACCGGTGTCCATTACTTTCTTTCCCTTGTTATCATTGGTATAAATACCTTTGCCTTTAGAATTGTGTCTCTTCTTAGACAGTTTCAGGAATGCTTCCTATTCAGCTCTTTCTTTTGCTTGCAAAATTGATGTCCATAAAGAATCACATGTGACATCCATATCACCCACATTCTCATCTAGTATCTGCATAACTCTATTCTTGACTAGGAATCTGGCTTGGTATTTTGTCAAATATTCACTTACAACATCATAACTGAAGTGAGATGCAGATCGAACTAATGACCTTTCTCTTTTATTTTTCTCTGTGTCTAATGTGGCAGCCCATATTTCATTTATTCTGTCATCTAGTTCCTTCGGTAATTGACATGCGAACTCCATTGGTACCATTTAAAACTTAATCATCATTTGGATGATAGCATGTTCTAGCTTTGTCTTGTCTGCAATTGACATTGTGTCAAATTTTCCTATGCCTGGATCTGTAAGATTTCCATTCTCAATTATATCTTTAATTATCTCATCTATTGTACTTTCCTTGTGTTTGACTACCTTGAACTGATTGATATCATATTCTTTATCTATTTCTTCAATATCTTCTTTGCTTCTTATTAGTCTCCTTTTCTTTTGAGCCTCAGCTATAGGTTTGTTCTTTCTTTTAGCATATTTCCTCGTCGGCGTAGCTACCCTTAGTTTCTGTATTTTTATTTCTTCTTGTTTTGGAGGTGATGAGGCTGCAGTAGACAATCTTGTCTTCATGCCTTTTTGTTCTTGTAACTATTTTTCCTATTCATCAGCAGTAGAAGGAACCGGTGTGGTATCCTTTTCTTTGTCAGACTCAGTTTCCTTGCTGTCATAGGGCTTGTCAACTAACATCAACTGAACTTTGGTTGTTTCTTTGATCGGTGACTCCTCCAATGAGTCTGATGCATTTCCATATCTAGCTGTGAGATCTTTCTTCATTCTTTTTGCTCTCCAAGACATTTTACCGATCTCTATATTTGTTGTGATCCTTGACTTGGCTTCTTCATAAGTACCGAACCTAGTGGCAGTGATGTCTCTTGGTAATGCCAATAGTGCATTAATAGATTTCAATGCTAAATCATAGTCCATTTTGTATCCCGTCGGTGCCAGCCATTTTGTTCTAGGTTCTACAGCCTTGATCATAGTGTGGTATGTGCTTACTACAAAACATTTATCATTTTCAAGCTTATCCACTAATTCCCTCAGAATTCAACTTCTTTGATGCATTTTGGTTTTAAACTCTTTGAAATATGCATCAAATTCCTTATTCAAGTTCTTTCCCAAACTTTTCATCATTTCTTTGATTTGTGCAGTTATCGGTTTATCATTTTGCTAGTTTAATTCACTGATACTAGGTACATGTTTTTGTAAATAGAGGAATATACAGACAAGTAGTGATCCATACTTACATGTATTGGACTTCTTTGATCCGATTGTTTTCATTTTCTCTTGAACTTGGTGTAGTAGAACTTCGGCAAGATCTACCTGGTGATCTTTCTTCCCAATCTTATAAGCCATGTCCATGGTGCTGTAGGGTACATTGTTTAATTTGCTAGATTGAAATATCTTATACCCAATGACATGAGCTGCGAATTTCACCGATGGGTCTTTGATTGTTAAAATCTTTAATGCTTTGCCATCCCATTGCACTCCAATATTCTTCTCAACTTTAGGACGAGATGAATTGTGAAAGGCTTTTGCCTTATTGGTTGTAGGGAACCTAGTAACCCTACTGATAATTTTCTTTGTAACCTCTATTGGTTTGTCTAGCCAAAATTTTCCATCATGAAATCTGCTTAATATGATTCTTATCCAA
Organism: Chamaecyparis obtusa; assembly: GCA_027943335.1. Taxonomy (NCBI): domain Eukaryota; kingdom Viridiplantae; phylum Streptophyta; class Pinopsida; order Cupressales; family Cupressaceae; genus Chamaecyparis; species Chamaecyparis obtusa. The sequence goes on along the minus strand of BSBK01004946.1, from coordinate 202,203 downwards.
TCAGTGTTCAATGTCTGTGGGAGGTGTTCAAAGTGTGATAACCCTAATTCTTCAATTTTCTTATATTCAGTCTTCAATTTTTCATCTGGTCCACAAACTTGTTGGTAAGCAACAATGGTTTTGAATGCACCTACTTCACCAATCTTGTAGTGAATATAGGCCCTTACGTCTTCTTTCAACAAAACCCCATCAGGTATACTCGAGAATGCACCCATATTGTCCTTTTGCGCTACAACGTTCGGATGAGGTTTAAATTCTCCTTCGTTGAAATTAGCTCTAACAATCAATTCTACTTCCTCTTCAATGTTTTGTGATTTGCTTGCAGATGAAGTTGATGCCATAAATTGTTTCTAGAGTTTCGAAAAGTAGTAGATATCTGATGTTCGGTTAGCAAATGAACTTACTTGATATCGTTGAAGAATTGTTGTCGGTTCAATCTGTAGTAGCTTGGATCTTTGTGAGAAATCTTAGCTCGAACTCTACTCTGTAAAATCTTCACTCTTCAAAATTATGTAACAATAAAACTCTATTTCAGCATTATATAGACCTTTTGATATTCCCGTTCAAACTTTCATGCATTAAATGCGCGACATAACTTTTGTTGCTAAACAATTGTCAGCTTGGTGATGCCTACAATTTCTTCCGCTCAGTTAATATAGGATTTCTTCACCAGTTTATATTGTCATCGGTTAACCTTGTATAGTTATTACCGATGGGTAACCAACTCTTGGTTCATCTTTTACCGACTCTATGACATTGTTAGCTCAGAACACATAAACCATAGTGCATCTTTATTTATGCAAATTTGGTATTTTCACATCTTATATAAGGAACTATATGTAAAATGTGATAATTTGAAATGTTAGTTCCATACATACCTTTATCACTTTTAAGTGGAAGTACCGATGTCACCCAATCTAGTGGATGAGGTTTCACTGACGTTGTTACTCGACTCAGCATTCTCACTAGATGCCTTCTTCCACATAGTGTTTCTCAACTTTGTGATATCTGCAATAGTATATCCACTTTTAAATATATGATTTTCATCAGGTGCTCAGTCTTTGTAGTTCTTGCTTAAATGACCGACCTTGTGATAGTGCATACATGCCATTGCAGTGTTTGTCTAGCATCTTGAATGTCCAGTCTGACCCTTTCTGTAACAGTTTGCTACAATATGCCCCTACTGACCACATACAACACAATTAGTCCATGTATTATAATCCTAAACATATGAGTTACCTTGTTTCCTCGGTTGATAAGGCTTTCATTGTGTTTTCTCCTTAGGAGTCCAAACTTGTTTCATTTTTGCCTTACATTCTCTTGCAGTATGTCCATGCTTATTACAAGTATAGCATATTTTCTCCATAGTGGTATTATTAGCAAGATCCTTTTGTTTCGTTCTACACTCATAAGTAGGATGTCCAAATTTTCCACAGTAGTAACGGTATCCATTAAACTTAGGAGTGACAAGAGGCTTACCTTGTGCTTTGCTTCTACACACATTTGATGTATGTCCTAGTTTTCCACAGTGATAACATGCTAATACTTTTGGTTTCTGACTTTGATTAATGTTGACCTTTTTAGCTTGTGATGATTCTCCTTCACTAGTGTAACCTATACTAGCTTTACTTCCAAATCTTCTCCGATTAGTTAGAAAATCATCAATCTTTTTGGAACTGTCCTTAGCTATCTTCATCATTTCATTGTGTTGTTTTTGTGTCTTTATCTCATTTCTTAATTTCTCATTGTCTACTCTAAGTATTGCAACATCTTCAAGTCTTCTTGATAATTCTCCATTTACTTGGTTTATTTCTTGATTGATATTCATCATTTGATTTGATACTTGGAAGTTGCGATCAGTGAGTTTCTGTATTTCACTTTCTTTTGCTTGAAGTTGTTCAGTCATCAGCCTTCGGTCTTCAATAGCCATATTCCGATCTTGTTTAGCTTGTCTAGAATTGTTCATGATTTCCACCATTCTTATCATCTAAAATTCTTGACTGATTTGAAGTGCTTTCCCTTATTCAGATAGTTGTTGATTCTTTTCAGATAAGTCCGAGTTTATGCTTTTGGATCCGTCAGAGATGCTTCCAGAACTTGATCCAACATGATCAAATATATCATCAATAGGTTCTTCATGATAGCCAATTTCATTCTATAGGATTGCAAGGTTCTTCCTTTTGACCAATAATTTCTTCAATTCTTCCTTAGCTAGTTTAAACTGTTCTACAAACATCTGCATTTGTAACTTCTGGTTCTCAATAGTCTTATCAAACTTGTATCTCTCCATGACTTAGATCTTTTCCCTTCAGTGGTTAAACTATTCAACTAGAGAACTGTGCTCTAATACCAATTGTTGGAATTAGGAGAGATAGGTACTGAGACGGGAGGGGTGAATCAATGCCTTCTAAAATTTCACTTGTAAACCTTTCTGATCTAAATTCATAGATTGTGATAACCAACCAAAATAACTTGAAATAAAGTTGTATGAATCAATCATCTAGTTAACATATAAATGTAACAATATGAAATCAACATGACAAACACATAACACAAGTATTTTGGTAACGCAGAAACCTTTGTTAGAAGGTAAAAACTGTGGTGGGGATGACACCCACAAATTCTTCACTACTGTAGATAGAAAAGGTTTGCCTATTAGAGCTATAAGTTTTGATCACTTCTGGTGATCTCACCCTATTAGGAGTGACATGTTAGATTAGCTAGATCTACCTAGTTACAGGATTTTGACAACACTACTGAAGTGTGCACTCGGTTAAGAGATTTACTTAAGACTGTTAAGTCTACTCTGTTAAGAGATTTATTTAAAGCTCTATTACAATTGTCAGAAAGTAATATGCAATTATCTACTAGTCGAAAACTCTACTATCTGATACAGATCTATAATCTTTGATAAAATATCACCTTACTTGTGATGAATCTCTACTCTGTTCTACTCGGTAGCCTTCTTTGATTTTTCTTAATCTGATGTCCTCTGTACTCTATTCTGCTTTGCAAACTGATTGACTTGAAGTTAGGAAATTACTTCAAGTGCTCCTTGATTCATATATATCAGTTCGATAACCATACTACAAAATGGTGTGAACATACAGATGTTGGATACAATTGTCTGAAGGAGATTGTTGGAATGATTATGTGTTGTCTTTGATGTCACACAAATGTCATATCAATTGTTAGCTCAGTCAGTCAGCAAAGTAGTTCCCAGTGTTTACCGAGACCTCTCGAGTGTCAAAATAATAGTATGGCAGAAAATAGTGTTAATCGAGTTTCCTCGGTTATCGAAGGAAAGTTAGTGTCTACCGAATTCACTCGGTCTCCAAAGGATTTTGAAGAATTCACAGTACTTACCGAGTTCTCTCGGTCACCAAAGGAAATCTTTTTCAGATTAATGTTTACCGAGCAAGGTCGGCCTAGTAAAGGATTTTGTCAACTTGAGAAATAAAGTTGGTTTATTCCAGCCGACTGTTGTAATGATTAGTAATGTTTTGTAATAATTATTAGTGCCGACTTGACAATCCAAATGGTATATATATAGAAGGTCAAGTTGTGAATTATAAGGATGCAATTGAAAAAAAAGGAAGAATAGTATGAGAAAATTTTGAAGGATGATTAGATATCCTTGAAGAGCCACAGAGATATATTTGATCAGGAAGGATCTAGTGAAGCAGAACAGAGATCTGTAATCAGCAATTCAGTTGCATCACTATTTAGGTCACTTCATTGTTACTTTCTTACCATTGTAGCAGTGATTTTAAAATCTCCTAATCGAGTTGGTTTAACAGTCATTTTGTAAATCCTCTAACAAGGTGACAATTCTATTGAATTGTTTCAAGACCTCTTACAAGGCCACTCCTAGCAGGGTGATTAAATCCTCTAACAAGGTCACAACTAACAGTGTGTTTTGTAACCTTTTACCGGGTTGGCTCCTAATAGGGCATCACTTCAGAAGAGTGAAAATTAGTAACTAGTTACATTGGTGGTTTTTCCCATATTGGGTTTCCATGTTAAATCTGATGTCTCTTGTGTTCATGATATTTTCTTTATTCATGCAAGTTAATCACTGATGAATGCTTAAGAACAGTTATAATTAACATTCTCTGTAATTACCAAGTTTCAGCATTTCTCTGTATGTCAGCAGTAAATAATTTAATAGGACATCTAAAAGATCAGTGGTAATATTTTGTGGTTAACTGATTCACCCCCCCTCTCAGTTACTACATCCATATTTCCAACAATTGGTATCAGAGCTTTTGGTGCTTGCAGGAAGGGTTTTAAGGACCTAAGCTAAAGATCAGGATGTCTTACAAGAGAGAAATTCCAAGGCTTAATAGAGATAACTTTTCAGCATGGCAAGGTCTCATGAGACTTCATCTAGCTTCCATTGGTGATTCAGGATGCAAATATATTGATCAAGAATATACTGTTCCTACTGGCACATTAACTGTTGAAGACATTGTAGAGAAAAAGAACCATAACACCATGATGATAGATATTGCATCAGCCCTTAGCTATGAAGAATTTGATGAGATCAAAGACTGCACAATTGCCTATGAAATGTGGAACAAGCTGAAGAAAATTTATGGTGGTGATGACAATGTGAAAAGAGCCAAAGCAGAAAGCCTAAAAGGACAATTTGATTAGATGAAGATGAAAGAAGATGAAAATATTGCAAAATATGTTGAAAGGATCAAGGTGAGTGTTAGTGCAATCAGAGCTTCTGGAGGAAAAATTGATGATGAAACTGTTATAAGTAAGGTTCTTAGAACATTGCTTCCTATCTATGCAATAAGAGTATCTGCTATTCAAGAAAGAAGATGTGAACAAAATCACAATATAACTTTGGATGCCTCAGTTGGAAGATTGACAACTTTTGAATTGGACAACTATGATAACTATGTTCCAACTTCTAAAAATATTGAATCAGCATTTGAGGCCAAACTCTCACTTAAGAAGGGAAAGAAAATCTAGTCAGAAAGTGAAGAAGAATCAGAGGAAAGTTCAGACAGTGATCTTGAAGTTATTGAAGCATTACTTGCAAAGAAATATACTAGAGGCAGAGGTAAATACAAAGGTAAAACTCCCTTAATCTATTTTTCATGTGAAGAAATTGGTCATATTGCAGCTAGGTGCCCAAAAAAACAAAGCAAAGATGAGAAGAAAGGTCACAAGTACAATGGCAAGAAGAATTTCAAGTCATTCAAGGATAAAGGCAAGAAAACATGTTTTTTGGCTAAGGATTCTGATGATAGTGAAGAAGAAATTATCTTCATTACTGTAAAAGATGAATCTGATGATGATGAAGATGAGATGGCACTTATCTCTCATATAAGAAAAAATGATACATGGATTATAGACAGTGGATGCTCACATCATATGACTGGTGACAAAACTAAGTTTGAACATTTCAAAGACTATGATGGTGGTAGTGTAAGGTTTGGAAACAATGAACCTTGTTGTATAAAAGGAAGAGGACAAATTTCATTAACCAAAGAACTTATATGTGATAATGCATATTGGGTTGAAGGACTAAAACACAATCTTCTAAGTGTAGCACAACTAATTAACAGTGGACTCAAGGTTGAATTCATGAATGGCAAAGCAAGACTGCTGGATGACAAAGGAAAACTGATTGGTTCAGGCAAACTAACCAAAGGTAACCTATTTTATCTTGATCTCGGTGAATGCTCATGTTTTATTGCTCAAATTGAAGAAAGTTGGTTATGGCACAAAAGGTTATGTCATGTAAATTTTGATAATATGGTGAAAATAAGCAAATTCAAGAAAGTAAGAGGTATTCCTACTTTGAAGAAACCTGATATTGGTCTATGCAAGAATTGTCAGATTGGTAAAATGGGAAAGACTAGCTTTAAAAGTGAAAACTATCAGTCTGAAGATATTTTGGATATTGTGCATACTGACTTATGTGGACCTATTGGAATTGAAAGCTATACTAGAGAAAAATTCTTTATTCTCTTTGTTGATGATTACTCTAGAATGATGATTGTTATGTATTTAAGAGAAAAGTCAGAAGCATTTGAGAAATTCAAATGGTATTTGGCAAGAGTAGAAAAGGAAACAAGAAAAATAATGAAGTGCTTGAGATCAGACAGAGGTGGTGAATTCATCTCCCATGAATTCAATAATTTCTGCATTGAAAGAGGAATCAAGAGACATGTATCAGCTCTAAGAACTCCTGAGCAGAATGGAATAGCTGAAAGGAGGAACAGATCTATCATGGATTGTGCAAGGACTGTAATGATTGAAAAGAACATTGCTATGAAATACTGGAAGGAAGCTATTAGCGCTGCAGTTCATACCTTGAACCGAGTACAGTTGAGGAAAGACACATTCAAAACTCATTATAAGTTATGGTATGGCTATAAACCCAATGTAAGTTACCTAAAAGTATTTGGTAGTAAATGTTACATCTTGAAAGAATCTAGAAAAGGCAAACTCGATGCAAAAGGTGATGAAGGAATATTTTTGAGATATTCTTGCAAAAGTAAGGCATATAGATGTCTAAATTTGTCTACTCATAAAATCATAGAAAGTGCACATGTGAAAGTAGATGAGTTTGCAGAAAAGATTGAAGAAGAAAGCAAAAGGGAACCAGAGGATTATAGAAGATTTGTTTACATTGAACCTGATACATTGCCAAACACATCTGTCAATAAGGAGACTACATCAACCGAGCCCAGTACAGTAACCGAGTCACAAGAAGAAGTTCAAACCGAGTCACAAGAAACCGAGTCTTAGCCTGAAGCTACTGAGAAAATATCTACCGAGCCCGAGCAAACTAAACCTGAAGATGAAATTCAAGAAGATGACAATGTAACTCATTCAAGAAGAAAGGAACTTGTATTGGCCAACTATGTCAGGAAGCATCATACACTAGATCAGATTATTGGAAACAAATCAAATGGCACTATGACAAGAAGTAAACTAAAAGGTACATGTTTACTTGCTGATTTTGAACCTAAAAATGTCAAAGATGCATTGGAAAATGAAAGTTGGATTGAGGCTATGAATGAAGAAATAGAGCAAATAGAGAAAAATAAGACATGGACTCTTGTACCTAGGCCTAAAGATAAAAATGTAATTGGGACAAAATGGGTATTCAGAAATAAGTTGAATGAATATGGTCAAGTATCAAGAAAAAAATCAATATTATTATGTAAAGGATATTCTCAAGAAGAAGGTATAGATTATGGAGAGACTTTTTCTCCTGTTGCAAGATTAGAAGGTGTAAGGACTCTACTTGCATATGCAGCACATAAAGGATTTAAGGTATATCAGATGGATATAAAATCTCCATTTCTCAATGGTATTCTTGATGAAGAAGTCTACATTGAGCAACCTAAAGGTTTTATGGATCCAGACAAAAGGGATATGGTCTGCAAGTTACACAAAGCACTGTATGGTCTGAAACAAGCCCCTAGAGCATGGTATGAAAGATTATATAACTATCTAACTCAGATTGGTTTCAAAAGAGCTAATGAAAATAGTAATTTATACATCAAAGAAGGACCAGATAACAAAATTATTTTGGCAGAAATATTTGTGGATGATACTATGTTTACAGGGAATGATGATCAGTACAAAGAATTTTCAGAGAAAATGAACAAAGAATTTGAAATGTCTATGTTTGGTCAGATAAAATTCTCTATTGGACTTCAAATTCAGCAGAGCAAAAACGGTATCTACATTACTCAGTCTAAATACATCAAGGAAATACTTAAGAAGTTTGGTATGGAAGATTTGAAACCAGTTGGTACACCCATGTGTACTGGACTGAAGCTTACCAAAGATGATGATTCAAAAGAAGTAGATCAGACCTTATACAAATCAATGATTGGAAAATTATAGTATGTAGTACATACAAGGTCTGATATTGCCTTAGTAGTTGGTATAGTAGCAAGATTCTCAGAAAAACCCAGAGAAAATCATATGATGGCAATCAAAAGAATCTTGAGGTACTTGAGAGGAACTGGAGATTATGGCTTGTGGTATAAATTTGGAGGCAATCTGGACTTAAAAGTGTTTACTGATGCTGATTGGGCAAGAAACATTGATGACAGAAAGAGTACAAGTGGTGGAGCATTTTTTCTTGGCAAAAGGTTAGTATCTTGGACCAGTAAAAAGCAAAATTGCACATCCCAATCCACAACAGAAGCAGAATACGTTGCTGCAGCAGTAAATTGCTCTAATATTGTTTGGTTCAAATAGTTATTGGAAGGCATGAAAGTTGAGATCAAAGAACCAATTGTTATGTTCTGTGATAATACAATTGCAATAAATATTTCAAAGAATCTAGTAATGCATTCCAAAACCAAACATATTGCTATAAAATATCACTTTGTCAGAGAATTGGTGCAGGACAAGGAAATCAGATTGGAATATGTTCATACAAAAGAACAAATTGTAGATATCTTCACCAAGCCACTACCTAAGGATGCATTCTTGTATCTAAGAGGTAAGTTAGGGTTCATTCCCCTATCCGAGGCTCACTAAATTGAGTTTTAGTAATGCATCAACCAGAGCATGTTGAAGATCAGTCAGTTGATGCAGCATAGTCAAGGAATCATTGCATATGAATCAGTACTTAAGGTACATTGATATTCATCAGAAATGTGTTATCTTTGGCATGTGTTGTCAAAGAGGGAGAGTTTGCTGTCATTTCATGAAATTTCTAAGAAAGAGAATTGAAAAAAAAAGAAAAGAGGGAGAGTTTTCAGTCAGAGAGAGAAGTTTGCTGACAGAGGGAGATGAGAATCAGAATGAAGCTAAGGATATGTTCCTTATTCTATGTTTGCTATGAAATTTCATTTCTGCTATTACATATTGTGTTGCCATCAATGCCAAAGAGGGAGATTGTTGGATACAATTGTCTGAAGGAGATTGTTGTTATGATTATGTGTTGTCTTTGATGTCACACAAATGTCATATCAATTGTCAGCTTAGTCGGTCAACAAAGAAGTTCCCAATGTCTACCGAGCTCAGTCGGTCAGCAAAGCAGTTCCCAGTGTCTACTGAGACCTCTCGGGTGTCAAAAGAATAGTATGGCAGAAAACAGTGTTAACCGAGCTTCCTCGGTTATCGAAGGAAAGTTAGTGTCTACCAAGTTCACTCAGTCTCCAAAGGATTTTGAAGAATTCACAGTACTTACCGTGTTCTCTCGGTCACCAAAGGAAATCTTTATCAGATTAATGTTTACCGAGCAAGATCGGCCCAGTAAAGGATTTTGTCAACTTGAGAAATAAAGTTGGTTTATTCCAGCTGATTGTTGTAATGATTAGTAATGTTTTGTGATAATTATTAGTGCCGACTTGACAATTCGAATGGTATATATATAGAAGGTCAAGTTGTGAATTATAAGGATGCAATTGAAAAAAAAGGAAGAATAGTATGAGAAAATTTTGAAGGATGATTAGATATCCTTGAAGAGCCATAGAGATATATTTGATCAGGAAGGATCTAGTGAAGCAAAATAGAGATCTGTAATCAGCAATTCAGTTGCATCACTATTTAGGTCACTTCATTGTTACTTTCTTACCATTGTAGCAGTGATTTTAAAATCTCCTAACCAAGTTGGTTTAACAGCCATTTTGTAAATCCTCTAACAAGGTGACAGTTCTATTGAATTGTTTCAAGACCTCTTACAAGGCCACTCCTAGCAGGGTGATTAAATCCTCTAACAAGGTTACAGCTAATAGTGTGTTTTGTAACCTTTTACCGGGTTGGCTCCTAATAGGGTATCACTTCAGAAGAGTGAAAATTAGTAACTAGTTACATTGGTGGTTTTTCCCATATTGATTTTCCATGTTAAATCTGATGTCTCTTATGTTCATGATATTTTCTTTATTCATGCATGTTAATCACTGATGAATGCTTAAGAATAGTTATAATTAAGACTCTCTGCAATTACCGAGTTTTAGCATTTCTTTGTATGTCAGCAGTAAATAATTTAATAGGACATCTAAAAGATTAGTGGTAATATTTTGTGGTTAACTAATTCACCCCCCCTCTCAGTTACTACATCCATATTTCCAACAATAGAATATATAGTGTTTTGTTTTGCCGCTTAAGAAAAATTTAATTTACAAAAATAATCATAACCCTAAGATCTACGGTGCAAAATTAACCTAGATCAACTATTACAAATAAGATAAAAATTGCATTTAATGAGTATCTTTTACAATAAATGCTCGTCGATCTTGGTAAACTATTTTATGATCTATTGTAACCATTTGCATAGAAGAATGTGCCATTTCAGATTACTATGCCATTTTTTATGATCATTAGTAAATACTGTATAAAATGCTCAGTGTACTCTGCGATGCTTGGTGTTTACTGTCTGTCGGTGTCAGTGTCTGCTGATGCTTGGTAAAATGAGTAGTGCTCGGTGTAAAGGCTTTACCGATTGCTATGTCTTGCTTCTAGTTACTGACCAACTCAATATAAGTGACCGACTGATCTCTTTGATAACCTTTGATACTAATGACAACCTTGAATGCTCAAATAGAGATTAACACTTTGAACCTGGTTAAGAAAGCATTGATTATTAGGGGATTTCATGTTGATGGAAGCTGGCATCTCACTCAGAGAGAAAGGTTTAGGATGCTAAATGGCATTGATATACTAGGCCATACTCTTCATGGTCTCCTTCATTTCTTGTTTATCCTTGGCATCCTTCCAAACTCTACTGGCAATTTTCTTAATTGATACTTCAAAAAATCACATATCAGTGGCTCTAGTATCTTTTCCTAAATCCACCTTGGATATTTGAAAATCCTGAACTAGAGCCTCTCCTTCAGCTTTATCCTCTTTAGGCTTTGCAATCTTAGCCATCTAGTGACTACTGCTCTCATCAAAACTAATTCTGGACTCCATCTTCATTTTCTTAACTTTAGAAGATTTTCCCAAGTACCTGCTCACTACATCGTCAATGGGTACTCATAAAAGAACAATGTTTCTTTTCTTGACTATTGTAGTCTCCAACCATGGTGGGGTAGCAGAGGACTTCTTTTGAGTATCATACTTGCTCAAAAGGGCTAATCAGTCTTTTGGAGTATTTTCTATTTCTTCTTGCATCTGTTGATCATCTGCCATTTCAGGTATGCTGTGGTCCTCTACTAATACTACCTTTGGATCAAGATCTGGTGCATCGAAATCCACAAGGACACTGGGAGTGACTCTCTGCCTTTGAACCCTTTCTTTTATCCTTTGACTTGATCTGGTTACATGAGATTTAGGTTTAGCCTGTTGTTGAACTTGAACTTGAACTTGAACTTAAACTTGAACTTGCAAAGAAATTGATTCAAGTTCAGGTTCAAGTTCATGTTCAACTTTTCTTGCACAAGGTGGATCAACACTTAAGTTAGTTAAAACAAAAGTCCTCTTGGTTGAACTCCTCTTCTTGGTTTTTATTTGTTTCTTTGTTGACTGCAAAGGGACAGTAGGGGTTCTTTTCTTCACCAACCATGCTTCAGTTCTTTCGATCACCCTTTTCATTATTTTATACAAATCATCTTCTTCTGGCTCTTTCCAATCTAACTCAGGAATTGGGAGGAATTTGACATTTTTTGAATATTGGGAGTCTACCACATCAACCTCACTGTCTTCATCTCCAACACCATCTATATCCATATCTAGCTTAAAAGTGATGATCTGCTTCAGAGTTAGCTGGGAACAGAGTCTTTTCCTTACTTCTAGCTCATCAGAGCAGCTAGCCCAAAAATATTCTAAGTTAGGCATGTGCATGAATGTCTTTGGGACATTGAGATTTTCTTCTGCAAAGCTTCTATAATGAAAATTAATCTTAGGAATATAAGCCTACAAACTGAAGGCATCTAATTCTTCTTTGACAGCCTTAGCATCTTGGAAGCTTTTGCACCTGTAGTATCCTAACTCAATAGGGAAAAGAACACCCAAGGACTTCTTTGAGGTCCCAGCCTTTTGTTCAACTAAAACAAGCTGCATGCATAGCTCCATTAAGATTACATCATCTAAACAAAACCTAGGGAGCCTTAGGGGTTCTCCATCAAATGCTCCAACCCTAAGATAAGTAAATCTTGGAAACTGTATAAAATGGTAGCCATAAACATTTATCACTTGCTTAGTTTCCTTAGAAAGCCTGCAATTCTCTTTCCCTCGCAACTCAAAAACTAACCTTCCTAAAAATTTGTCATTTACAGTTTTGAACACACTAGAGAGCTTCTCCTTTTGTAAGCAAGTGAAGTAATCATATATCTTCATATCATTTGTCCACAGTTTGTGAGGCAATCCTTCCCAAGCTCGGTAGCATACTAAGACATAAACAATGTAGGAGGACATATAAAATGAAGTCAAATTTGTCACATTTAAAAGTTCTCTTTGAATCCCTTCCGCTTTCAGGTTAGCCCAATCAATAAATTTATCCCCTTCTATAATTTTCTGGATAAAATAGTACATCCAATTTTCCCAATGGAATGAATGGGGATTTTCTTTCACCCTATTTATGAGAAACACCATATCAACTAAATCTTTACGGAGATGCTCAATTGTCAGAGGCTTTGGCAACTTGGATATGCCTTTCTCTGGTTTCACAAGCCATACCTAGGCTATCGAGGAGCTATATGCTTTCTTATCTACCTCGAACACATGATCTGCCTCTGTGTAAGTCCATGGTTCATATAGCTCTTTATCAAGAATTCACAAGGCTTCCATTAATGTCTCGCAACTAATCTTGACCAAGATTTCTCTTAACACATCCTTAATACATCTATTCTTAGCATCATATTTGTTAGCGCATTCCAATACCAATTCAGGGCAAAGCAAAGCCAGAGAAAACACAGTAGCTTCTAAAAGTCCACTACCTGCTAACTTCCCAAAAAAAGAACCTTTGGAAGAATTTCAGGATCTATCACAAAGCTCCTCTAAATTTGCATTCAACAAGAAAGTATCTCCTATGACTGGAAGAGAAACTAGCAGGTGGCTTCTACTCTCCTCTTTCAGAAGTTTTGGGTAGAATAACAACATCTTATCAAATATGAAATAGAAAAGACTTGCAACATAGAAAGAGCCTCTGAAAACTGAAACTACAAAGGGGAAAAGATAACTCACCAATGTACTATGCACCACAAATTTCCCACCACCAATTTCATCACTCATGTTCCTTTTCCAAATAAAATTACTAACAAAAAAGCCTTAATCATTCTTCATTTATTCATAGATGCCTCATAATCCCTAATAAATCTTCAAAGCATGTCCATAATAAATGTTTTAATGGAAGAATGATTGATTTGACATGTCTGGCTGAGCTTAATTAATCCAACAGCTATTTCAGCATGAATGACTCAATTCCCAAGGAAAATCCTTGATCACCATATCTGAATATTAATGACTCCCTCTACGTCATGCCGCCAACTATCATTTCCAATCTTTCCCATGCACAAGCCATCTAGTTGAATGAGAGCATCTTGTACGACAACTTCTGAAACTTAATAAACACTTGGAGCGCTACAAAATAGAAACCTTCTTTTTGAAAAGAGAACAATCCCGCCTAATTATCATGCATAAATTGTCATATTACAAACGTGAACTTGAACTTGAACTAACTTAAGTTTTAGGACTGGGTTCAAGTTCAGGTTCATCTTTGAGACTGACAGACAATTTAAAGGTAGGCAAGCATGAGCATCTTAAGACTCAGAAGCGGTAATGGGTTGAACTTGAATTGGGATCTGAGAAAAATGAAGGTAACATAATCAATACTAATAATATAAATATATTAATATAATTAATATATTATTATATATAATAATATAAATATTAATATAATAATTTAATATATGTTAGTATAATATATTAATATTATACTAATAGATATGATATAATATTTTTAATATAATATATATAATTAATATATTAATCTTATTTATTTATTATTCTAATGTAATATTATAAATATTACATTAAATTATTAAAATAATATTACATACATACATACATACATACATATAATATACTGCATAATTATTAGTATAGTATTATATTTTTGATGAATAGTGTCTTCTCTATTAATTTAATTTAAAAGTTACATATTCACAAAAAAGGGGCTGGGGGACATAAAAATCACCTCATAGAGTTCACACGACCAAAGCTGGAAACAACAACAACTATTCATAAATAAAAAAATAGGCATAAAGCCATCAAGCTGCAAGAGTGGTGCCAGAAGGAGGAGGATCTTTATCATCAAAACCCCAAACATCATTGGGATTGATAGGAGGGTTGGGAATTGACCAACCACCATCTTCTACATCTTTCTCTTTCTCTTTCGCCTGGGGTGGAGAAATGGCCAGAGCCAAGCGGGGAAACTTGGAGGAGGTGGCAGGAGGCCAATCAGAGCCATGATGGGTACCAGGAGAATCAAGAGGGGCAGAATGAGCTAGACCTAGAGAACACCCAAAAGTATGGTGAGGCAAAGAAGCCAAGAGATGCTACCAACCATCTTTTCCACCTCTAGGAGAGTGGTGGCAGGGAGCCTGGGACCATGGGGTACGGGAGTGGCGAACCAAGGAGCTGCACCCATGATGATGGCCTCTAGGAGGGGTACCGTCAGCAGAAATGACATCAGGAGGGATCCAGAGAATAGTGCAGGGAGTTTTGCCCCAATGATTGAGAAACTCCTGAAGGTGAGCCATCTCCAGAGTCACTTTATTAACTTGAACCTGAATCTGCATCATAACATTATTACATATGCAAGCCTTGTTATACAGAGAACCATTCATATCAAGAAAGCTGTGAGAAAAAATAACAACATTCCTATCTTTCCAAAGAGTGAACAAAATCTCCATCCTGAAAGTATGCCAAATCTAGGTAAACTTGGAAGGAAGTCTAGGAGAATCCCCTAGGACAATCATATGACAAGAGAAAGGCTTGGGATTGAAGGGTTTGAAAAAATCATGGATCCACTGCCAGTACTATTGAGCTCTCCTATAGAACCAAAAGATGTGCAAGAAAGTCTTAGGGTGACCATAGAAGGGACACTGAGGGTCATGAACACCCAGATGTTTGAGCCTAGGTCCCACAAGAAGCCCTTGGAAAAGTAGACACTAAGCAAAGAGAGCCATCTTGAGCTCTGTAATGGCAGCCCAGATGGTCTGAAAGCGAGAGCTCCAATGATAAGTGGAAGATTGAAGATGCCATCTTTGGTTAAGAATGTCCATCATGGGAAGATGGGGAGACAACCATCTATAGCCCAGCCTTGGATTATAATTTCTGAAAGGAGTGGGAGGATACCATTTCCAATCCTTCCACTAGGGCTGAATAGTTTGAATACCAAGCTTACGAAGAAAATTATTAGGAAGTGTGGAAACCAATAGATCAAAAGTCTGATGATCTATGTGAGCCAAGCGGAATTGCACTTGCATATCCTCCCAAGAGCAGAGACTCATAGTGGCCCTAGACAAGAGGTCCTTGGGAGTCTGAATGCCTTGTTTGAAAAAATGCAGAGCACTAGCCCCTTGAGTCTTAGCTAGAGGGATGCCTTGAATAGAAAATAATGGGGGCCACCAGAGGTTCTATTGATTGAAAGAAATCCCATTGCAAAAACCATCACCATCCCCTTGAAGCTAGGGCTTAATAGCTTCCCCAACTTTCCAAATGCTCTTAACGATGACAGTACCCTGAATCTGAACAGGCTCCTTCATAATGAGAATGGTTTGTAGACCAATGCCCTTCCAAGCTAGCATGTGAATAGGGAATCCTAAAGAGATGTAGTGCCTAAAAAGGATCTTCCAGGCCTCATCATGAGTAAGAGCACAAATAATCCACTTGGCACATAGAGAAAAACCTTGCTTTTGAGTGGAGAGAAGGCCAAGGCCACCAGAGTCTCTGGGGAGACAACAATATTCCCAAGCAACTCTATGGAACTCATGGCTATTAGCTCCAAAGGTCCAAAGAAAGTCTCTGAGAAGGCATTCCAGCTTGAGATACAAGGTTTTAGAAGGAGCCCCACAAGAGTAGTAAACATGAGTAGCAGCTAGAACTTTGGAGAAAATCTAGAATTTCTTAGCAAGGGAGAGGGGCTTGCAGATCCAATATTGCAACGTTTTCTCAATATTGGTAATCACCGCATTCTATAAGTCCACATTGGATCCATGGAAGGAAAAGGGAATGCCCAGGAAGTGAAAGACTTCCCCATGTTGGACCCATTTCCAGTCAAACTTAGCAAGCCGGGGAGGGGCTAGAAGGAAAGACTATCTGAAGCAAAGGGTCTTATACCACTGAATAGTAGATCCAGAGGCTTGAAAAAAGGTGTCCAGGCACTATAAGACATTGGAGATATTTTCCTTGTCCTCAATAAGAGTGAGAAAGGAGTCATCATCAAAGTGACCATTGACAAGATGGGAAGAAGAATCAGGCAGAGAAATGCCCCGAACCAAACTAGAGGAAACATAATTGGCAAGCAAATAACCAAAGCCTTCAACAACAAGCATATATAACATAGGATCTAGCGGACAACCTTGTTGGATTGATCTAAAAATCCCAAAGGTATTAGATTGAGACCCATTAATAGGAATTCATGCAGAGGCATCACCAAAAAACATCTCCACAGACTACAAGAAATTAGGACCAAAGCTAAGAGCTTGCAGCATGGCAAGAATGAACGACCATTCAATGCGGTCATATACTTTAGCAAAATCAATCTTGAGAAATAAAGTGGGCTTCTTAGACTGATGAGCCCATTCCATCCCTTCCCAGACAACAATAATGTTGTCAAGAATATACCTGGAATTAATAAAGCCAGTTTTCTTGAGGAGAACAATAAGCAGAAGGAGATGTTTGATTTTGAGAGATAAAGCCTTAGCAATTATCTTGTAGGAGACATTTAGAAAGGTGATGGGCCTCCAATTGTAGATATCCTCAGGATCACCAACTTTAGGTATGAATTTGATGCTCCCTTTATTTATGATAGCACCTAAACTTTTATTATGGAAGGCCTCAAGGTAAAATTTATGCATGTCAAGTCCTATAGCATCCCATAAGTGTTTGTAGAACTCACATGGTAAACCATCACATCCTAGGGACTTGTCATCATCCATAGAAAAGACAACTTCTTTAAGATCACTGATGGTAAGAAGTTGCTCAAAAAAGGCCTGTTGCTCAACCGCTACGCTATTTGGAGTAATAGCAATACAAGCCCTAAGAGCCTCCTCCCAAGAAGTAGAATTTCCTTGCGAAGCAAAAATTTTTTCATAGTTTTGAACAAAATCGTGAAGAATGGCAAGAAGCTTAGTAAGGGTTTTAGGTCCTCGTTTGATCTTTTGAATACCAACATTGGTATGCTGGGCCTTGAGAGCATGAAAAAACTCCTTAGAGACTTTATCGCCCACCTCCAACAAGTGGAGGCGAGCTTTGATTTGAGCTCCATGAGCAATATATAGGTAGCTACAATTTTATTCTCATATTGAAGCTGGGAAAGCTTAAGCTAAAGCTTAATGTCAAAGGGGTTCAATGCAAGTGCATTAGAAGCATTGCGAAGAGCCTTAGTGTTAGCTTCATATGCATGTTTCTTGTAGCAAGCCAACTGATGACCATAAATGTAGAGAAATCTTGTAGTACGATTGATGGCATCATTCCACCATAGTATCCAACCAAGGTGATTATGGGGCCGAGGTTCTAAATTCTAGACCTAAAGAATGTGAGCAATAGTGGAAGCATACATCAGTATAGACATGCTAAGAAAAAATTGAGTATAAGAATCCTGCCTGGCAGAGGAATTCCAAGTGATGGAAAAGGAAATGAGGAAGTGGTCTGACAAGGTCCCATCTGTCAAAGGAGTGATAGGTAGGCCCCGATCTTTAGAGAAAGAGAAAAAACATTGAGCAGTTATCATAGCATGATCTAATCTCTTAAATATATGGTCAGAACTAGCTCTGAAATTAGACCAAGTATGCTAGACCCCACCCTACTGGCAGCGGTTAGCATTGGGATAAAAAAGGCCCAATTTATTGTGCATATGGTACCATGCTTCTCTCTCCCCAACTATCCATCGAAAAGGAAAAATCCCTTCCTTGTCAAAGGCTAGCTCAACCATATTAAAGTCTCCACACATCACCCAAGTAGCAAGAGGCAAGTCTGCCAGCCAACACCAAAGTCGAGATCTTTCCACAACATTATTGGGAGCATAAACATTAATGATGCCAAAAGAATGGTTGTGAAAAGACAAAAAGATCCAAGTGACACACTGCATTAGATTAGATCCATGTGCAATAACAGAAGAATGAAGGCGAGGTGACAGGATAGTAATGACACCACCCTTGCCAGCTTCATGTTGAGTAGAAAATATAATGTCATCTAGCCAAATGACGTGACATGTAGAATTAAGTAGGAAACCAAAAATTTTCACTTCTTGTAAACACAAAACCTCCAGACTATGAAGTTTGCGACGGGTATCACAAACATAGTACTTTTTGGAGAGGTCAGTTAGACTTTGCACATTCTAGGACAAAAAATTCATAAAAACTCTTGCATGTTTTCCTCATCCCCAAGAGAGGAGAAACTATTTTGCAAGAAAGTTGGTACTGAACCAAAGCTAGGAAGTAAATCTCCAAAAGAGATAAACCACCATTTTTTTGGGTTGTCTGCACGTCCATCAGGGCTACAAGACTGATGTAGAGACTAAGAAGAAGTAGATGGTACAACTCATGGTGTGAGCACCACCTCTAAAGTGGTAGGCCTCACACCTCGAGCTTTCCCCTAAATAACAGGGTGTGAAGTAGGCGGAGCAATCGGTGGTGCTTCAACGGAAAGAGGGTACTCTCTAGCTAGAGGTGACACAATTGCAGAAGTGACATGTGCCCTCTTAGAGCATGAGGAATTATTTCCTTTTCACATGATTGTAGTCCATTCTTCTTTTTTTCTAGCTTCCAAGTTTTTGATAGGTGCTCCTTTGGCAATGGCTTCACCCGAGGGGTGACTATAGGGCATTCCTTAATCTTGTGTTCCACCGATTGGCTCCTGTAATAGGTGTTTAGCAAGTTCAAATAAAGCACTTTTTGAGAGATGGTGTGGGAACCAACCTAGATCTCAATAGTGTCTTTGAGGTCCCTAAAAAGGTCAACCTCAGCACAAATATTTGATTAATATAGTATGAATTAATATATAATAGCTAAGAATTATATATTAATTATCTAATATTAATAATATCAATTATATAACTCTCGTAAAAATATTATCATATCATTTATTATAATTTGTAATATAATATAATAATAATATTATTGAAAATTAGTAAAAGTAGTAATATAATGAATATTATCATAATATAATTATTGTTCTATAAATTTATAAATATAATATTATGAATTATATAAGATTTGTAATATTATTTTAAAATTGACGGGAGACTATTCAAGGAGCAAGACAACTGATTGAAGATGCAAAAAATGTGAAAGAATCTTACAAAGTTGAAATGGTGGGAGAGCTTCTTCGCAAGTACCATGCAACATGTGGGGTCTTAGAGGCATAATGAAAATTCCTACATGAGCTAAGATATGGTGAATACTATCAAGTAAATATTGGAAAAGATCAAAAATAAATACCAAACTATCTTGAAAGAGATATTGATGCAGGAGCATCTGAGGATCAACCCAGTTGACTTAGATGTGAGTTTTGGTCAAACTTTACTTCTGGGGAAAAATTCGGATTCATAGGATGGGTTTTGAAAATTACCAAAAATGGAAAAAATTTGATTTTCTTGAAAATATGCCAAATATGGTAATTTTTAAAATTGTAATAAGGAGTTGTTTTCTTTCATTGTAGAGGCAGAGTAGAGTTGGCGAAGTTTAATGAAGAATCTAGCATTTTAAATTTTTTTTGTGTTGTGTATTTTTCTAAGTTATTGTTTTGAAGGGTTTCAGCTACATCATATATGGTACAAAAATTCCAACTAGATTAAAGGAACTTTCTCTTTTGTGTTGTCAAATAATATTACTTAAGTAAATTGAATAATAGATCTTTCTTGTTGTGTTAATTGTAAAGAACAAAATGAGAAATATTAGTCATGCTTTGTCCTCACAATCAAGTTTGGTGTAATTGATGTATTGTATCAAGAAATGAAGCTTTTTGAAAGTCCTTGTACAAATCACTTCAAAAAATTATTTTGGCTGAATCTTACTTGGTGTGATATTTTTTTACATAATATAATAGAAAAGAATGAATATGAAAACCATGGATGATAAAATACGACTCATGGAAAAAATACAATATTTATAATGATAATGTTTTGTTTTGTTTTGGCTATTGTATTCTATCTTTTTATGGTTAAGTTTTTAGTTTGGCAATGGCTCCTTCAAGATGTACGGATGAATTCAAACCTCTCAATTTAAGGTTTTCCCTTTCCACTGATGAGTTGGAGCTTCCATTTGAAGGTAAAATTTTAGATGATTTGCTGGATTCTATGTTTCGTATTCATTGTCCAGAATGTAGAAGGTGCATACGCCGATTAATTGGGGAATCTATTCTATCTCCAAGCTCAAAAAGAATCATATTTCCTTCATAGATAGTCTCGGTATTCTGCTCTATATTTTTGGACCTTTCTCAATCTTGGTCGTTACTTTTGTAGAAATTGAGAAAAATAGATTCAACTTCCAAGACCAATCTGCATGCAAGATACCTGTTATAAAGAATGAAGCAAAAGATGGAAAAAACTAAAATGCTTATGTGCTAAAAAATGAGAGAGAAAAAATGTATTCAGCATAATGAAAAATAATTACAAGGTTCAACCTATAAAGGTGAACAAAACCCTAAAAACAAGAAAAGCTAGGTTGCGCAATATAATTAATATAAAATATTAATTATATGCACCTAAGAGATACCTTAAGTGAAAATAGAGTAAAGAAACTAACTAATTACTCTAACACCCTCCCTTAAATGAATCTTAGGAGGAAAGCTAACCTAGCATAGCTATGAAAGCAGGAAATGGGTCCCGGCAACAAGGCCTGATCAGGTACCCAATACAAAGAAATCTCAATAAACCGGAGACAAAGGAGAAAACCCAGTGGGAAAAACTCCTCTCCACAAAGAGATATAAAGAAAGAAAAAGACAAAAAATGACTTCAAGAGACTCTCTCAAAGCCATAAGTATAATACGTGCTGACAAACGCCCCGTGAGAGAGGGTCAAGGCTCCAAAGCCCCCCAAGAATGAAAGAACCCCTAGATCAATGAACAAACCACCATGATGCTAATACAAAGGAGTGAAAGGCAGTGAGCACTGAATAGGTAACCTCAAAAGGTGAGGTGTCACTAGAAGGCCGAGCTGATGCTCAAAGGAGTACACATGAGGATCCTAAAAGGGAATCCCCAATGTAGGTGGTAAGACAGGTGTGTAGACACTGTCAGGAGAGAGGATATGAGTGTCCTCTATAGAATCCTCAACAACTACACCTGGTGGCTTGATGAATGGAGCTGGAGGGTCTAGCAGTGCTGAAGAGAAGAAACCCCAACAAGATGAGGTGAGGTAGTCACAAAAGTGGTCTCACAAATAACACAGAGGTTTAAGTGACCTGACCGTCCCACATGATGCTCTCGCAGAAGAGGAGAGCTGTGCTCTGATAATGGAGATGCTAGACCAAAGTGTGAAAAGGTGTAGAGATGGGTGGAATGATCAACTATCCCTATAGCAATAATGCAATCTATCACACTATCCCGAATGAAGACTGAATCTGGCAAGAACTCAACTGTCTTCCTTGACCCATTGAGTGTAATCTGATAAATCGAGAGGAGGTTTGCAGGCAAAGATGGAACATACACTACATCATTGAATGTGCCATCTTGAATGCATATAGAACCTTTCCAGTAGACTAGCATAATAGTGTTATTCCCCATGAGAATGTGAGGAATAGGAGAAGCCTCAATAGAAGAGAAGATCTCTGGAGAAGATGCCATATGGTGAGAAGCACCTGAATCCAATATCCAAGGGACCTATGAAGGGGATGCAATGGAAGCCCGTAATGCATGACCCTATCCAAAATCCTATCCAGATGTCGAAGATGAGGTAGAAGACTAAAAAGAAGACCCTTGTGAGGTGGAAGAGGATGGAGAGGAAATAGTGCTCTTCTGAAGGATAGCTTGCAAATCTACAATCTATTTCTCATAGCCATCAAATCGATTCTGAAAACAATGTGACTCATCATGAGGCCCCTTCTAACAATAGGAAAATGTAGGGCTCTTAGTCTTCTATTTCTCCTTCTTAGAAGAAGATGGTCGGCCAGTAGAGTGTTGAGAAGAGGAATCAAATGTCTACTTCAGCTTCTGCTTCTGTGTATCCTGAGGTGTCTTGGCAAGCAATGCCTGTGACTGTGAACCTGTAAGTGAATCCATCTGATTCAGCTTAGACTGCTCACAAGTCAACATGTCACAGAAGGTCTCAAAAGAGGGCATAACATGTCATGCACCCAATGCATCCATAGTGGAGTAGAAGGTAGAAGTGAAAATCTGATAAGGACCGTGAGGCATTGAGAGTATCAGAAAGATACACTCATCATCTATCTTTGTCTTTCCAGCAACCTGTAAAATAGATCGAAGAGACTTGAACTTCATCAAGAAGTCCTCAATGCTGGCGAATGATTCAGGTACCAAGGAGGTGAACTCTGCATCTATCTAGAGAACCCTGAACTGATTCATTATGCCAAGCAAGGTGGAAAACTTGTTCCACATATCCCTAGGTGGGATCAAACTATCCACGTGGAACAACAACCCATTTGAAATGTTCATTGCAATGAGGCCCATTGCCTCATCCATCCTATTTATAGCTGAGTCTCATCGAGACATGACCATAGCCCTTTTTCCATAAGCAATCTGGTCATTTGTCCTTTCCAAGTGTGATAGTTGTAAGGTGTAAGGTGAGCAATAGTAGAGTCTGCCAATGAGAGAAAGAAGATAGAAGTAGAAGGGTCTTTCTGAAGTAAATTATACAAAGTAAAAAAAACTCCCCCCACAAAGTATAATACTATCCCTCATACACAACAAACTACTATGAAAGCACAACAAACACGAAAAAAACCTCAGGTCCAGAAGCAGAACAAGAGCTAAGAAGAATTCTTTGACTACTAAAAATGGCAATGAAATTGAAAAATTAGGAAGTGAAACCTACACAAGAGTGACAGGCTTTGAAAGACCTTTCTGACGATATATCATATGTCAAATTTTGAGTCTGTATGAGCCCTATAGGACCAAAAAAGCCTAGGTACCCCCAAAAATGCAAGCACACTGGAAAAATAGTCCCGGGAAAAAGATTGACATCCATATGGCTGTCATGGGATATTTGGAGGGGTTTATTGTGCGGCAGTGGTGCACAGACCAAAGTGGCGTCAGGGTGGTGCTTGGGTAGCGCGGGGGCAGTGGTCACGTGATGGTTGCAGCGTGGTGGTGAGGTGGCGGGAGGGCGGCGGTGCGATAGCGGGAGGGAGGCATGCAGGCAGCGCGGTTGTTTTATAACAAGACATATTTTTTTTAAATGCCTTTTTGATTTTTTTATAAAAAAAATGAAATTTTTCTCAATATTCATGCCCGTACGGCCCTAATAGGGCAAATTTTTTCTCCAGATGCTATAGTGGCCAAAAAATGCAAAATTTATATGATTTTTGACTCTCCTAAACCTTCTGAGTGCAATGGTGGCATCCATTTTTGCTCAAAATGCTCCAAAACCAATCTTCCAAGACCAATCTGCATGCAAGATACCTGTTACAAGGAACAAAGCAAAAGATGGAAAAAACTGAAACCCTTCTGTGCTCAAATATGAGAGAGAAAAAATGTATTTAGCATAATGAAAAATAATTACAAGGTTCAACCTATAAAGGTGAACAAAACCCTAAAAATAAGAAAAGCTAGGTTGCGCAATATAATTAATATAAAATATTAATTATATGCACCTAAGAGATACCTTAACTGAAAATAGAGTAAAGAAACTAACTAATTACTCTAACACCCTCCCTTAAATGAATCTTAGGAGGAAAGCTAACCTAGCACAACTATGAAAGCAGGAAATGGGTCTCGGCAACAACGCCTGATTAGGTACCCAATACAAAGAAATCTCAATAAACTAGAGACTAAGGAGAAAACCCAGTGGGAAAAACTCCTCTCCACAAAGAGATATAAAGAAAGAAAAAGACAAAAAATGACTTCAAGAGACTCTCTCAAAGCCATAAGTACAATGCATGCTGCCAACCCCCCCGTGAGAGAGGGTCAAGGCTCCAAAGCCCCCCTAGAATGAAAGAACCCCTGGATCAATGAGAAAACCACCATGACACCAATACAAAGGAGTGAAAGGAAGTGAGCAATGAAGAGGTAGCCTCGAAAGGTTAGGTTTCACTAGAAGGCTGAGCTGATGCTCAAAGGAGTAGACACGAGGATCTTGAAAGGGAATCCTTAATGTAGGTGGTAAGACAGGTGTGTAGACACTGTCAGGAGAGAGGAGATGAGTGTCCTCTATAGAATCCTCAACAACTACACCTGGTGGCTCAATGAATGGAGCTAGAGGGTATGGCAGTGCTGAGGAAGAGTCCTGTTGAAGAGAAGAAACCCCAATAAGATGAGGTGAGGCAGTCACAGAAGTGGTCTTAGGAACAACACAGAGGTTCAAGTGACCTGATTGTCCCACATGATGCTCTCACAGAAGAGGAGAGCTATGGTCTGATAATGGAGATGTTGGACCAAAGTGTGAGAAGG
Source organism: Chamaecyparis obtusa (assembly GCA_027943335.1). NCBI lineage: Eukaryota > Viridiplantae > Streptophyta > Pinopsida > Cupressales > Cupressaceae > Chamaecyparis > Chamaecyparis obtusa. The sequence goes on along the minus strand of BSBK01004946.1, from coordinate 177,476 downwards.
TGTAGAGACATGTGGAATGATCAACTATTCCTGTAGCAACAATGCCATCTACCACACTATCCCAAATGAAGACTGAATCTGGCAAGAACTCAACTGTCTTCCCTGACCCAATGAGTGTAATCTGATAAATCGAGAGGAGGTTTGCAGACAGAGATGGAAAATATAAATACATCATTGAATGTGCCATCCTAAATGCATACAGAACCTTTCCAGTAGACTAGCATAATAGTGTTATTCCCCATGAGAATGTGAGGAATAGGAGAAGCCTCAATAGAAGAGAAGATCTTCGGAGAAGATGCCATATGGTGAGAAGCACCTAAATCCAATATCCAAGGGACCTGTGAAGGGGATGCAACAGAAGCTTGTAATGCATGACCTTGTCCAAAATCCTATCCAGATGTCGAAGATGAGGTAGAAGTCTAAAAAGATGAACCCTACGAGGTGGAAGATGATGGAGAGGAAATAGCGCTCCTCTGAAGGAGAGCTTGCAAATCTGCAATCTATTTCTCATAGACATCAAATCTATTCTGAAAATAGTGTCACTCATCATGAGGCCCCTTCTGACAATAGGAACATGTAGGGCTCTTAGTCTTCTATTTCTCCTTCTTAGAAGAAGATGGTGGGCCAGTAGAGTGCTAAGAAGAGGAATCAGATGTCTGCTTCTGCTTCTGTGTATCTTGAGGTGTCTTGGCAAGCAATACCTATGACTATGAACCTGCAAGTGAATCCATCTGATTGAGCTTGGACTGCTCATGAGTCAACCTATCATGGAAGGTCTCAAAAGAGGGCGTAACATGTCATGCACCCAGTGCATCCATAGTGGAGTAGAAGGTAGAAGTGAAAATCTGATAAGGACCACGAAGCTTTGAGAGTATCAGAAAGATACAGTCATCCTATGTCTTTGTCTTTTTAGCAACCTGTAAAATAGATCGAAGAGACTTGAACTTCATCAAGAAGTCCTCAATGCTAGCGAATGATTTAGGTACCAAGGAGGTGAACTCTGCATCTATCTAGAGAACCCTGAACTAATTCATTGTGCCAAACAAGGTGGAAAACTTGTTCCACATATTGCTGGGTGTGGTTAAACCATCCACGTGGAACAACAACCCATTTGAAATGTTCATTGCAATGAGGCCCATTGCCTCATCCATCCTATTCCTTTGCCTAAGAGCCTCATAAGGCCTCTGTAGAACTAGCTAAATCTCATCGAGACATGACCATAGCCCTTTTTCCATAAGGAATCTGGTCACTTGTCCTTTCCAAGTGTGATAGTTGTGAGGTGTAAGGCGAGTGACAATAGAGTCTGCCATTGAGAGAAAGAAGACATAAGTAGAAGGGTCTTTCTCAAGTAAATTATAGAAAGTAAAAAACACCCCCACACAAAGTATAATACTATCCCCCGTACAAAACAAATTACTATGAAAGCACAAGAAACGAGAAAAAAACTTGAGGTCCAGAAGCAGAACACGAGCACAGAAGAAGGTGCATCTTTGACTACAAAAAATAAAAATCAAATTGAAAAATCAAGGAGTAAAACCTACACGAGAGCAATAGGCTTAGAAGGACCTTTTCGATGATATATCATATGTCAAATTTTGAGTCCATATCAGCCTTCTAGGACCATAAAATCCCAGGTACTCTAAAAAATGCAAGCACACTAGAAAAACATAGTCCCAAGAAAAAGATTGACGGCTGTATGGCCATCATGGGACATTCGGAGGGGTGGCTGGTGCGGCGTTAGTACTGCAGTGGTGCACGGGCCAGAGTGGCATCAGGGTGGTGCTTGGGCAGCGTGGGGGTAGCCGTGGTGCGACGGTTGTAGCACGGTGGTGCAGTGGCAGGAGGGTAGCAGCGCGACAGCGGGAGGGAGGCACGCGGGCGGCGTGGTTGTTTTATAATTGGAGGCATTTTTTTTAAACACCTTTTTTATTTTTTTATAAAAAAAATCAATTTTTTCTCGATATTCATGCCCGTATGACCCTAATAGGGAAATTTTTTTCTCCCAGATGCTACAGTGGCCAAAAAATATAAACTTTATATGATTTTTGCCTCTCTCGGGCCTTCTATGTGTAATGATTGCATCTATTTTTTCTCAAAATGCTCCAAAACCAATCTTCCAAGATGAATCTGCATGCAAGATACCTGTTACAAAGAACGAAGCAAAAGATGGAAAAAAATGAAACCCTTCTGTGCTACAAAATAAGAGAAAAAGTGTATTCAGCATAATGAAAAATAATTACAAGGTTCAACCTATAAAGGTGAATAAAACCCTAAAAATAAGAAAAGCTAGGTTGTGCAATATAATTATTATAAAATATTAATTATATGCACCTAAGAGATAGCTTAAGTGAAAATAGAGTAAAGAAACTAACTGATTACTCTAACAACCCCCCTTAAGTGAAGCTTAGGAAGAAAGCTAACCTAGCATAGCTATGAAAGTAGGAAATGGGTCCTAGCAACAAGCCCTGATCAAGTACCCAATACAAAGAAATCTCTGTAAACCAGAGACAAAGGAGAAAACCCAGTGGGAAAAACTCCTCTCCAAAAAGAGATATAAAAGCAAGCAAAAGACAAAAAATGACTTCAAGAGACTCTCTCAAAGCCATAAGTACAATGCGTGTTGCCAACCCACCCCGTGAGAGAGGGTGAAGGCTCCAAAGGCCCACCAAAATGAAAGAACCCTTGGATCGATGAACAAACCACCATGACACCAATAAAAAGGAGTGAAAGGTAGTGAGCACTAAAGAGGTAACCTTGAAAGGTGAGGTGTCATTGGAAGGCCGAGCTAATGCTCAAAGGAGTAGACATGAGGATCCTTAAAGGGAATCCCCAATGTAGGTGGTAAGACAAGTGTGTAGACACTGTCAGGAGAGAGGAGATGAGTGTCCTCTATAGAATCCTCAACAACTACACCTGCCTGGTGGCTTGATGAATGGAGCTGGAGGGTCTAGCAGTGCTGAAGAAGAGTCTTGTTGAAGAGAAGAAATCCCAACAAGATGAGGTAAGGTAGTCATAGATGTGGTCTCAGGAACAACATAGAGGTTCAAGTGACCTGATTGTCCCACATGATGCTCTCGTGGGAGAGGAGAGCTATGCTCCGATAATGTAGATGGTGGACCAAATTGTGAAAAGGTGTAAAGATGGGTGGAATGATCAACCGTCCCTATAGCAATAATGCCATCTGTCACACTATCCCAAATGAAGACTGAATCTAGAGTGAACTCAACTGTCTTCCTTGACCCACTGAGTGTAATCTAATAAATTGAGAGGAGGTATGTAGATAAAGATGGAACATACAATACATCATTGAATGTGCCATCCTGAATGCATACAGAACCTTTCTAGTAGACTAGCATAATTATGTTATTCCCCATGAGAATGTGAGGAATAGGAAAAGCCTCAATAGAAGAGAAGATCTTCAGAGAAGATGCCATATGGTGAGAAGCACCTGAATCTGCTATCCAAGGGACCTATGAAGGGGATGCAACGGAAGCCCGTAATGCATGACCCTGTCCAAAATCTTGTCCAAATGTAGAAGATGATGCAGAATACTGAAAAGAAGACCCCTGTGAGGTGGAAGAGGATGGAGAGGAAATAGTGTTCTTCTAAAGGAGAGCTTGCAAATCTATAATTTGTTTGTCATAGCCATACAATTTTTTTTTTTGAAAATAATGTGACTCATCATGAGGCCCCTTTTGACAATAGGAACATGTAGGGCTCTCATTCTTCTATTTCTCCTTCTTAGAAGAAGATGGTGGGCTAGTAGAGTGATGAGACGAGGAATCAGATGTCTACTTTGGCTTCTACTTCTATGTATCCTGAGGTGTTTTGGCAAGCAATGCCTATAACTATGAACCTATAAGTGAATCCATCTGATTGAGCTTGGACTACTCATGAGTCAACCTGTCATAGAAGGTCTCAAAAGAGGGCATAACATGTCATTCACCCAGTGCATCCATAGTGGAGTAGAAGGTAGGAGTGAAAATCTAATAAGGACTGCGAAGCTTTGAGAGTATCAGAAAGATACACTCATCATCTATCTTCATCTTTCCAGCAACTTGTAAAATAGATCTCAAAGACTTGAACTTCATCAAAAAGTCCTCAGTACTGGTGAATGATTTAGGTACAAAGGAGGTGAACTCTGCATCTATCTAGAGAACCCTTAAATGATTCATTGTACCAAACAAGGTGGAAAACTTGTTCCACATATCCCTGGGTGTGGTCAAACCATCCATGTGGAACAACAACCCATCTAAAATGTTCATTGCAATGAGGCCCATTGCCTCATCCATCCTATTCCTCTGCATAAGAGCCTCATAAGGCCTCTGTAGAACTAGCTGAGTCTCATCGAGACATGACCATAGCCCTTTTTCCATAAGAAATCTGGTCATTTATCCTTTCCAAGTGTGATAGTTGTGAGGTGTAAGGTGACCGATAGTAGAGTATGCCATTGAGAGAAAGAAGATAGAATTAGAATGGTCTTTTTGAAGTAAATTATAGAAAGTAAAAAACACCCCCCCATAAAGTATAATACTATCCCCCATACACAAAAAATTACTATGAATGCACAAGAAATGAGAAAAAAACTTGAGGTCGAGAAGTAGAATAGGAGCACAAAAGAAGGTGCATCTTTGACTACAAAAGATGACAATCAAATTGAAAAATTAGGAAGTGAAACATGCATGAGAGTGATGGGCTCAGAAAGACCTTTTCGACGATATATCATATGTCAAATTTTGAGTTCGTATGAGCCCTGTAGGACCAAAAAAGCCTAGGTAAGCCCAAAAATGCAAGCACACTAGAAAAACACAGTCCTGGGAAAAAGATTGATGGCCATATCGTCGTCATGGGATGTTCAGAGCGCCTGGTCGTGCGGTGGCAGTGCTGTGGTGGCATCAGGGTGGCGCTTGGGTGGCGCAGGGGCAGCGGTGGCGTGACGGTTGCAGCATGGTGGTGTGGTGGCGAGAGGGTGGTGACATGACAGTGGGACAAAGGTACGCAGATGATGCAATTGTTTTATAATTGGAGGCATTTTTCTTAAATGCTTTTTTAATTTTTTTATGAAAAAAATGAAATTTTTTTAGATAGTTGTGCCCGTACAAAGAACGAAGCAAAATATGGAAAAAATTGAAACCCTTATGTGCTAAAAAATGAGAGAAAAAATGCATTTAGCATAATGAAAAATAATTACAAGGTTCAACCTATAAAGGTCAACAAAACCCTAAAAATAAGAAAAGCTAGGTTGCACAATATAATTAATATAAAATATTAATTATGTGCACCTAAGAGATAGCTAAAGTGAAAATAGAGTAAAGAAACTAACTAATTACTCTAACAGCCCCCCTTAAGTGAAGCTTAGGAGGAAAGTTAACCTAGCACAGCTATGAAAGCAGTAAATGGGTCCTAACAACAAGGCCCGATCAGGTACCCAATACAAAGAAATCTCAATAAACTGGAGACAAAGGAGAAAAACCAGTAGGAAAAACTCCTCTCAAAAAAGAGATATAAAAGAAAGAAAAAGACAAAAAATGACTTCAAGAGACTCTCTCAAAGCCATAAGTACAATGTGTGCTACCAACCCCCCCCATGAGAGAGGGTGAAGGCTCCAAAGCCCCCCAAGAATGAAAGAACCCTTGGATTAATGAAAAATCCACCATGATGCCAATACAAAGGAGTGAAAGGTAGTGAGCACTAAAGAGGTAACCTCGAAAGGTGAGGTGTCACTGGAAGGCTGAGCTGATGCTCAAAGGAGTAGACACGAGGATTTTGAAAGGGAATCCCCAATGTAGGTGGTAAGATAGGTGTGTAGACACTATTAGGAGAGAGGAGATGAGTGTCCTCTATAGAATCCTCAACAACTGCACATCGTGGCTCGATGAATGGAGCTGGAGGGTCTGGCAGTGCTGAAGAAGAGTCCTGCTGAAGAGAAGAAATGCCAACAAGATGAGATGAGGTAGTTACATAAGTGGTCTCAAGAACAACATAGATGTTCAAGTGACCTGATCATCCCACATGATTCTCTTGTGGAAGAGGAGAGCTATGCTTCGATAATGGAGATGGTGGACCAAAGTGTGAGAAGGTGTAGAGATGGGTGGAATGATCAACTATCCCTATAGCAATAATGCCATCTATCACACTATCTCGAATGAAGACTGAATCTGGCGTGAACTCAACTGTCTTCCCTGACCCACTAAGTGTAATCTGATAAATCGAGAGGAGGTTTGTAGATAGAGATGGAACATACAATACATCATTGAATGTACCATCCTGAATGTGTACAAAACCTTTCCAACAAACTAGCATAATAGTGTTATTCCCCATGAGAATGTGAGGAATAGGAGAAGCCTCAATAGAAGAGAAGATCTTTGGAGAAGACACCATATGGTGAGAAGCACCTGAATCCAATATAGAAGGGACCTATAAAGGGGATGCAACAGAAGCCCGTAATGCATGACCTTGTCCAAAATCCTATCCAGATGTCAAAGATGAGGCAGAAGACTAAAAAGAAGACCCCTGTGAGGTGGAAGAGGATGGAGAGGAACTAGTGCTCTTCTAAAGGAGAGCTTGCAAATCTACAATATGTTTCTCATAGCCATCAAATCTCTTCTGAAAACAATGTGACTCATCATGAGGCCCCTTCTGATAATAGGAACATTTAGGGCTCTCAGTCTTCTATTTCTCCTTCTTAGAAGAAGATGGTGGGCCAGTAAAGTGCTGAGAAGAGGAATCAGATGTTTGCTTCGGCTTCTACTTTTGTGTATCCTAAGGTGTCTTGGTAAGCAATGCCTATGACTGTGAACCTATAAGTGAATCCTTCTAATTGAGCTTGGACTACTCATGAGTCAACCTATCACAGAAGGTCTCAAAAGAGGGCATAACATGTCGTGCACCCAGTGCATCCATAGTGGAGTAGAAGGTAGAAGTGAAAATTTGATAAGGACCGTGAAGCTTTGAGAGTATCAGAAAGATACACTCATCATCTATCTTTGTCTTTCTAGCAACTTGTAGAATAGATCAAAGAGACTTGAATTTCATTAAGAAGTCCTCAATGCTAGCAAATGATTTAGGTACCAAGGAGGTGAACTCTGCATCTATCTAGAGAACCTTGAACTGATTCATTGTGCCAAACAAGGTGGAAAACTTGTTCCACATATCCCTGGGTGTGGTCAAACCATCCACGTGGAACAACAACCCATCTAAAATGTTCATTGAAATGAGGCCCATTGCCTCATCCATCCTATTCCTCTGCATAAGAGCCTCATAAGGCCTCTGTAGAACTAGCTAAGTCTCATCGAGACATGACCATAGCGCTTTTTCCATAAGCAATCTGGTCATTTATCCTTTCCAAGTGTGATAGTTGTGAGGTGTAAGGCGAGTGACAGTAGAGTTTTCCACTGAGAGAAAGAAGATAGAAGTAGAAGGGTCTTTCTGAAGTAAATTATAGAAAGTAAAAAACAACCCTCCCACAAAGTATTATAATATCCCCCATACACAACAAATTACTATGAAAGCACAATAAACAAGAAAAAAACCTAAGGTCCAAAAGCAGAATAGGAGCACAGAAGAAGGTGCATTTTTTACTACAAAAAATGATAATGAAATTAAAAAATCAAGAAGTGAACCTACACGATAGCGACGGGCTTAGAAAGACCTTTTCGACAATATATCATATGTCAAATTTTGAGTCCGTATGAGCTTTGTAGGACCAAAAAAGCCTAGGTAACCCCAAAAATGCAAGCACACTAGAAAAACATAGTCCTAGGAAAAAGATTGACGGCCATATGGCCGTCATGGGATGTTCGGAGGGGCTAGTGGTGTGGCGGTGCAGTGGCGGGAGGGCAGCAGCGCGATAGTGGGAGGGAGGCACGCAGGCAGCGTGGTTGTTTTATAATCGGAGGCATTTTTTTTAAATGCCTTTTTTTATTTTAAAATTTTTATTTTATTTTTTTTCTTGATATTCATGCTTGTACAGCCCTAATAGGTCAAATTTTGTCTCCCAGATGCTACAGTGGCCAAAAAATACAAACTTTATATGATTTTTGACTCTCCCAAGCATTATGAGTGCAATGGTGGCATCCATTTTTTCTCAGAATGCTCCAAAACCAATCTGCATGCAAGATACCTATTACAAAGAACGAAGCAAAAGATAGAAAAAACTAAAACCCTTCTGTGCTAAAAAATGAGAGAGAAAAAATGTATTTAGCATAATGAAAACTAATTACAAGGTTCAACTTATAAATGTGAACAAAACCTTAAAAACAAGAAAAGCTAGGTTGCGCAATATAATTAATATAAAATATTAATTATATGCACCTAAGAGATACCTTAAGTGAAAATAGAGTAAAGAAACTAACTGATTACTCTACCAACCCCACTTAAGCGAAGTTTAGGAGGAAAGCTAACCTAGCACAACTATGAAAGCAAGAAATGGGTCCCAATAACAAGGCCTGATCAGGTACCCAATACAAAGAAATCTCTGTAAACCGGAGACAAAGGAGAAAATCGAGTGGGAAAAACTCCTCTCCAAAAAGAGATATAAAAGCAAGCAAAAGACAAAAAATGACTTGAAGAGACTCTCTCAAAGCCATAAGTACAATCTATGTTGCCAACCCCCCCCCCCCGTGAGAGAGGGTCAAGGCTCCAAAGCACCCCCAGAATGAAAGAACCCCTGGATCAATGAACAAACCACCATCACGCCAATACAGAGGAGTGAAAGGCAGTGAGCACTGAAGAGGTACCCTCAAAAGGTGAGGTGTCATTGGAAGGCTGAGCTGATGCTCAAAGGAGTAGACACGAGGATTCTAAAAGGGAATCCCCAATGTAGGTGGTAAGATAGGTGTGTAGACACTGTCAGGAGAGAGGAGATGAGTGTCCTCTATAGAATCCTCAACAACTGCACCTGGTGGCTTGATGAATGGAGCTGGAGGGTCTAGCAGTGCTGAAGGAGAGTCCTACTGAAGAGAAGAAACCCCAACAAGATAAGGTGAGGCAGTCATAGAAGTGGTCTATGGAACAGCACAAAGGTTGAAGTGACTTGACTGTCCCACATGATGCTCTCGCGGAAGAGGAGAGCTATGCTCCAATAATGGAGATGGTGGACCAAAGTGTGAAAAGGTGTAGATATGGGTGGAATGATCAACTATCCCTATAGCAACAATGCCATCTGTCACACTATCCTGAATGAAGACTAAATCTGGCATGAACTCAACTGTCTTCCCTGGTCCACTGAGTGTAATCTGATAAATCGAGAGGAGGTTTGCAGACATAGATGGAACATACAATACATCATTGAATGTGCAATCTTGAATGCGTATAGAACCTTTCCAATAGACTGGCATAATAGTGTTATTCCCCATGAGAATGTGAGGAATAGGAGAAGCCTCAATAGAAGAGAAGATCTCTGGAGAAGATGCAATATGGTGAGAAGCACCTGAATCTAGTATCCAAGGGACCTATGAAGGGGATGCAACGGAAGCCCATAATGCATGACCCTGTCCAAAATCCTGTCCAGATGTTGTAGATGAGGTAGAAGACTAAAAAGAAGACCCCTGTGAGGTGGAAGAGGATGGAAAGGAAATAGTGCTCTTATGAAGGAGAGCTTGCAAATCTTCAATCTATTTCTCATAGCCATCAAATGTCTTCTGAAAACAATGTGACTCATCATGAGGCCCCTTCTAACAATAGGAACATGTAGGGATCTCAGTCTTCTATTTCTCCTTCTTAGAAGAAGATGGTGGGCCAGTAGAGTGCTGAGAAGAGGAATCAGATCTCTGCTTGGGCTTCTGCTTCTATGTATCCTGAGGTGTCTTGGAAAGCAATGCCTATGACTGTGAAGCTGTAAGTGAAGCCATTTGATTGAGCTTGGACTACTCATGAGTCAACCTATCATAGAAGATTTCAAAAGATGGCATAACATGTCATGCACCCAGTGCATCCATAGTGGAGTAGAAGGTAGAAGTGAAAATATGATAAGGATTGCAAAGCTTTGAGAGTATCAGAAAGACACACTCATCGTCTGTCTTTGTCTTCCCAACAACTTGTAAAATAGATCGAAGAGACTTGAACTTCATCAAGAAGTCCTCAATGCTAGCGAATGATTCAAGTACCAAGGAGGTGAGCTCTGCATCTATCTGGAGAACCCTGAACTGATTCATTGTGCCAAACAAGGTGGAAAACTTGTTCCACATATCCCTGGATTTGGTCAAACCATCCACATGGAACAACAACCCATCTGAAATGTTCATTGCAATGAGGCCCATTGCCTGGTCCATCCTGTTCCTCTACATAAGAGCCTCAAAAGGCCTCTGTAGAACTAGTTGAGTCTCATCGAGACATGACCATAGCCCTTTTTCTAGAAGCAATCTGGTTATCTGTCCTTTCCAAGTGTGACAGTTTTGAGGTGTAAGGCGAGCAACAGTAGAATTTTCCATTGAGAGAAAGAAGATAGAAGTAGAAGGGTCTTTCTGAAGTAAATTATAGTAAGTAAAAAACACCTCCCCACAAAGTATAATACTATCCCCCATACACAAAAAATTACTATGAAAGCACAAGAAATAAGAAAAAAACTTGAGGTCCAGAAGCAGAATAGGAGCACAGAAGAAGGTGCATCTTTGACTACAAAAAATGACAATCAAATTGAAAAATTAGAAAGTGAAACTTACACAAGAGTGACAGGCTCATAAAGACCTTTCCAACGATATATCAAATGTCAAATTTTGATTTAGTATGAGCCCTGTAGAACCAAAAAAGCCCAGGTACCTCCAAAAATGCAAGCACATTAGAAAAACACAATCCTGGGAAAAAGATTGACGGCCGTATGGCCATCATGGGATGTTCGGGGGGACCGATGGTGCGGTGGTGGTGGTGCAGTGGTGCACGGGCTAGAGCGGCATCAGGGCAGTGCTTGGGTGACGTGGGGGTAGTGGTGGTGCAGCGGTTGCAGCGCGGTAGTGCGGTGGCAGGAGGGCGGCGGTGCGACATCGAGAGGGAGGCACACGGGTGGAGCGGTTGTTTTATAACCTAAGGTTTTTTTTTTAAATGCCTTTTTGATTTTTTTATAAAAAAAATGAATTTTTTCTTGATATTCATGCCTGTATGACCCTAATAAGGCAAATTTTTTCTCCCAGATGCTACAGCGGCCAAAAAATGCAAACTTTATATGATTTTTGACTCTCCTGGGCCTTGCAAGTGTAATGGTCGCAGTTGTTTTTTCTCAAAATGCTCCAAAACCAATCTTGCAAGACCAATCTGCATGCAAGATACCTATTACAAAGAATGCAGCAAAAGATGGAAAAAATTGAAACCCTTCTATGCTAAAAAATGAGAGAGAAAAAATGTATTCAGGATAATGAAAAATAATTACAAGGTTCAACCTATAAAGGTGAACAAAAGCCTAAAAACAAGAAAAGCTAGGTTGCGCAATATAATTAATATAAAATATTAATTATATGCACCTAAGAGATAGCTTAAGTGAAAATAGAGTAAAGAAACTAACGGATTACTCTAATAGCCCCCCTTAAGCGAAGCTTAGGAGAAAATCTAGCCTAGCACAGCTATGAAAGCAGGAAATGGGTCTCGGCAATAAGGTCTGATTGTGTGTGTGAATATTGTACCTGACTTGTAGACACAACACTTCAGTAAAACATTAGAGGTTAGCTATAATCAAAATCGTGCAAAATTGAAATCTACTCTAACCAAGCGATTTACTGCCTTCTAGTAGGTGCGAGATTGATGTTCTCAGATTGTAATTGAGATCAGTGACCTAGACGACACCTAAATGAAGGATTTGAATGCAATTGATCTAGATATGAGATTGAATGCAATTAAGCTATTTTTTTTTAATATTTTCTATGCAATATGAATGATTAATCTGATATGAAATGTATGCTAGATGAAATTGATATGCTATGAATGCTATTGAAAATTGATATGCAATGCTAATCTAACAATGATATGCAATATGAATGCAAAAATAAGATTGATCTCACAAAGATGTCGATTCGCAAGAGCTTTGATTCTTCAATTCCAATTTTCCAGCGTGATTGTGCAAAAAAAATGAGATCAATTATGAAGAGCTGAGCCTTGTTTTTATAGAAATCCAAGGCTTTGGAGGTGCATGAGAAAAAACCATAAATCACTCAATAACTCAGGTTGATTTTTGAGTTATTTTTAAATAAAGGATAATTAACTCACAAAAACATGCAAAAGCTAAGTTTTAACTCAAAATAGAGTTTAGCTTTAATTGATAATTGATAGTTGTCTACTTTTATGATTGTGCATGTTTTATTTATGAATTAATTTAATAATAAAGTGATTTATGCTCAACTTAACTGCTTTTAAAAATAAAACAATTGATTTATGGGTTAATCAATTATTTAATCAAACTTTTATTAAAAACTATATTATTAAATAATGACAACTTGCTTTAATTAATTAAATAAGAATTTAATCAATTATTCATATGATATTAGATTTATTGTCAAAATTAAATAATATAATTAATAATAGATATAATTAAATTTAATTACACAATTAAGTGGCAAATATTACTGTGTGAAACGTAGTGGTTCAAAGATAGTCTGTGTTTGATGAAGATATGAAACTGATTCAAAAGATAAATCGATCTCAAGATAGAAACCAATTGAAAGATATTGAGATAGGAGTTGATTGATATTGAATTTGATATGAAGATAATAGGTCCTGAATGACCAAAGATAATGTTCACTATAACAGAAAATGAACCTATGATTGCGAAAAAGTGTCCAAAATGCCTGATTCCAAACCTTAGGATTGCAAAGAAGTGAGTGACCCGTTCTAGACTCAATTGTCTTAGCAGAACTAGCAGGTATCACATCCAAACCCTTCAGTTGCCGAAGAACCAAGGAAAGAACACTATGATCTGATGGTTGCAAAAACTGATACGGATTACAAGATTAAGAGAATACCAGATTGATATGGATCGATGAATCTGATATGCCCCAAGTGATGATAGATTTGCCCCGAGCGATGAGGTCTTTTTTTTGATGAATCAGTAACTAGACGTGATTGTTTGTCTTGATTACTAATGAAAGATATTGATAGATTTGATTGACAGACTTTGAATGATGTGCAATACCATGCCCCCTTCGGGATTAAAATTAAAATCTGATAAGAAAAGTCAGCGTTATAGTTTAGAAGCATGTTAATTGATTTGAGAAGTGTGGTGAAACACATTTAAGAACACATTCTGCATCGTTGGAAGGTCCCAAAAGACCAAGTTTGACTAGGTTTGACCATGAGTTGACCATGGTTGACCAAGTTGAAATTTTGATAGTTTGATGTAAGATAATCAGTTAAGTTGAATACTAGATTTCTGTGATGATTGAAGGTTGATTATGCAAGCAATTAATAATATGAATGATCTCAGATTTGAATTTTGATCCCGAAAAAGGATTCTACTTGCTATTTCATTGGAGGAACCTGTGTGAGATTCAGTTCTTGTTAGACTTGAAGATGCGATTTGAAGAATCATTTAAGCATTGAAGTTCGTTTAATCATTGTGAGATCATGAAAACATGCAAAATGCAATGAGACATGCAAAATGAAATGAGACATGCAAAATGAAATGCAACCTAAGACCTAGGACCTAGTCACTGATCATATGTCGATTTGTTATCATCATTGAACTTTTAGGTAACCGGATAAATCAATACAATGCCCACTAGCCATGAAACCATAGACATATGAATATCGATTTGTATGCACAAGAATCAATACAACACCCACTCGTTATACAACCATGGACATATGAATATTGATTTGTTTTTGAAATGTTGGATCAGATATAAGCACCAAGGCACAAACGCCAGGATGACCTGAATATCATGTCCATTTTGATATAGCAATTTGTACAAGCATCAAAACATAAATGTCATGATGACCTAAGTACGCCTTGCATTGCAAACACATCAAACAGTCAAGAGATCATTCTAAATCCAATGTGAATTACCCGTAGTGACCCTTTATCGTTCACATCCTTAGGCAAGATTGCATTCCACAGTAGGAGAAAGAACTTACTCAAAAAGACAATAGTTAGATCAAACTTCTTTGAATTGTCTGGGTATCAATGGTTGAGGTACGCATGGCCATCCAATTTGAGATAGAGGCTCTTATAGTCGGACACCATTTCAATCTAGAATTTCTAAAGTTGTTAGATTTTCACATACGAGCAGAAGACAAAGAAAAGATTATGCTCCCAGTCATCACTCTCTAAATCCTATAAAGGACATCATCGAAGAGCTCGAAGGGACACAATATGCAAAAATCTCAATGCGAATTAGTAAGCATACAAGGAGATAAAAGCATGTAAAAAGCATAGATTGTTTTTAGTTGAGTTTTGATGTTTGATTGGGTTGTTGTAGATGCAAAATCCTTTCTGGAGATGAGACAGATAGACAGACTCAACTTGAAGCTTCAAAGGACTCTGACTAGATAAGATACATCTAAGATACATTGGAGGCTATAGGATATGACATTGATTGCCCCCAAGTTTGAACATTGATAGGATACAGACGCGCAAGCTGATTGGTGTACAAATCGACTTATTGAAAATTGGAAATGTTGAAACAAATCGAGAGATATGTACAACTAAAGCAAGACTGAAAGCTGGGAAAGACCAAGATTGTGCTAATAGATGGAGCGTTCCAAACAAGTGGCGCCCATTTGCCGGGTTTTCACCATCTTGGTAGAGATTCTATTTTTGCTACCAAGGCCCCTGTTTCTAGGTTTTCACCAAGGCACTTTTTCTTTTTCTTTTTTTTCATTTTTTTTAAATTTTTTTATTTTTTCAAATTTTTTTTGATTTTTTTATTTTTTTGTGAATCATCAAGGCACCTATTGCTAGGTTTTCACCAAGATGTTCATTTTTTCAGGACTTTTTCTGATTTTTATAAATTTTTTTTTTTAGGACATTTACCATAGACTGAATGCCTTAGGTGTAGAATTTCTTCAAATGGAGAACATTGATTGGTTCTCGGAGCTATTCTCCTTCACTCGTTGAGAGTTGATAGGCACCAGAGCCAAAAGTAGCAGTGATAACAAAGGGACCTAGCCAATTGGGTTCGAACTTCCCCTTACATTCTCGATGTGATTGATTTTTAGGATTTTCTCTCAACACTAGATCACCAACCTGAAATTTTCTGTGTCTGACTTTCTTGTTGTAGCCTCTAGACATTCTTTTCTGATACACTCTGAGATGATCATACACTGCTTGTCTACACTCATCTAGTAATTCAAGTTCTTGTAACCTAGACACTCTGTAGTCTTCATCAATGACAAGTCCATGCATTCTGATTCTGAGTGATGGGATTTCAACCTCAATAGGCAGTACTACTTTAGACCCATAAACTAAAGTGAAAGGTGTAGCCCCTGTAGGTGTTCTGATACTAGTCCTGTAGGCCCAGAGAGCTGGATTGATCATTAGATGCCAGTCTCTTCCTATTTTATTAACTGTTCTGTACAAGATCTTCAGGAGATTTTTGTTTGAAGCCTTAGCTTGTCCATTCCCTTGAGGATAGTAAATAGAAGACCAATGTTGTGTAATCTTGAATTTAGCACATAAGTCATCTAGATCCTTATTTTTGAATTGTCCCCCATTGTCTATGACTATGGAATGAGGGATCCCATATCTGCAAATGATGTAGTTCAAGATGAACATAGAGATCTGTTTCCCCATTGCTTGTGTTAGAGAAACTTCTTCTACCCATTTTGTAAAATAATTTGTAGCTGTGATGATATGGGTATGTCCATTAGAAGAGTGTGGATGGATAGCGCCTATGAGATCAAATGCCCATTGTTGAAAAGGCCATTGTGTAGTAAAGGGAATTAGATCTCTCCCTGGAGCATGAATCAAGTTGCCATGTACTTGACACTGTTGACAGTTTTTAGCAAATTTAATAGCCTCTTTCTCCATTTCAGGCCAATAGTACCCAGCCCTAATAAGTTTTCAAGCTAACGTTAAACCATTTGAGTGTGATCCACATATACCCTCATGGACTTCCTCTAATGCACATTGAGACTCTTCCCGTTCTAAACATCTAAGCAGTGTACCATCTAGACCTCATTTGTATAGATCATTACCAATGATGACATATCAGGATGCGGATCGAATAAGGTTTCATTTCTCAAAATGGTTAAAGGACTCAGGGATGATTTGGTTGTGGAGATAGGAGAATAGATTTGTGTAGCGAGATGAGTCATAACCTACAACAGTGTAGATCATGCAGGTTTCAGGGGAGTCATATGCAGGATAGGATAGGGCTTCCACCAGGAACTCGTAGCGTAGCTCATGTTTGGGCTGCTATAAGAGAGTAGATAGTGTCACCATTGCATCGGCAGCCTTATTCTCCATTCTGGGTATTTTCTCAAATGTGATAGAGATGAAGTATTTCTTTAAATCATCTACCATTCTCTGGTAAGGAATGAGCTTTTCATCTTTAGTTTGGTACACATCATTGACTTGGTGGATAACCAATTGTGAGTCTCCATGGATGTGCATCTCTGTAACTCTCCACTGTATTGCCATTTTCATACCATTGAGAAGTGCCTCATATTCAGCAATATTGTTTGTGCAAGGAAACTTTAGTCTGAATGCTTTGGGTATCGAGTATCCTTGAGGAGTGATGAACAATATGCCTGCTCCAGATCCATTCTATGTGTAGGAGCCATCAAAGAATAACCGCCATGCTCTAGAAGAGAGGTGCATGATAGAGGAATCAGGAAATTCCATTTGCATGGGTGTATCATCAAACATTGGTGCTTCAGCTAATTGATCAGCAATGACCTGTCCTTTGATAGCTTTTTTTTTCAACATATTCAATGTCAAATTTTCTCAAGAGCATGACCCATTTAGCTAGTCTGCCTGTGAGGGCAGCTTTGCTTAGGAGATATTTCCGTGGATCAATTTTAGCTACCAAATGAGTAGTATGAGCTAACATGTAGTGTCTCAGTTTCTGCGATGCAAAGATCACAGCTAGACATGCCTTCTCTATCATTGAGTAGTTCTTCTCATAGGCCACTAAAGTTCTGCTGATATAGTAGATGGCTCTTTCTTTCTTGTTCTCATCATGCTGTGCTAGCAATGCCCCTAGTGATGTATCTGTTGTGGAGACATATAATATTAATGGCTTCCCATGAATAGGAGGCATTAAGATAGGAGGATTCGAGAGATAATTCTTGATATGATCAAAATTCTTTGCACAGTCTTCATTCTAGGAAAAGGTCACACCTTTATGTAATGTTTTTGTAAAAGGCTGTGATATGTCCGCTAGCTGTGATATGAATCTTCTGATAGATTGAACTCTACCTTGCAACATCCTCATTTGATTGATATTTGTGGGAGGTTGCATCTCGATGATAGCCTTGACTTTAGTTGGATCAACTTTAATGCCTTTCTTTGAAACTATGTATCCTAAGAGCTTTCCAGAAGTGACACCAAAAGCACATTTCTTAGGATTTAGTCGGAGACTAAAATTTTCCATTTTGTCGAGGATCATGCTCAAGTCTTTTAGATGTTTAGTCCTGATCATAGATTTTGCTAATGTGTCATCAACATAATCCTCCATTGTTCTATGCCTCATATCATGAAAAATAGATGTTATTGGTCTTTGATATGTAGCTCCAGCATTTTTGAGTCTGAATGGCATAACATTCCAACAGAAGGTTCCCCATGCACATGTGAAAGTTGTTTTCTCTTGATCTTCTGGAGAAATTTTGATTTGGTTGTACCCAGAAAAGCCATCCATTAAGGAATACATTTCATAGCCCGCAGTCATGTCCACTATCATATCAATGTTAGGCAATGGAAAATCATCCTTAGGGCATGCTCTGTTCACATCTCTAAAGTTCGTGCACACTCTGATTGAACCATCTAGTTTTGAAATAGGTACAATGTTAGAGATCCATTCAGCATAGTCTATGACACGGATGAATCCAGCTTTGAGGAGTTTTTCTAACTCTGCTTTGACTAAGAGTTCCACATGAGGATGCATCTTTCTCAATTTCTATTTGACTGGTTTTACCCCACGAGCAATGGATAGATGGTGCATGATGAGATTGGGATCCAATCCTGGCATATCTGAATATTTCCATGCAAAGTTGATCTTTTTTTCTGATAAGAATGTAGTGAATTTATGTTTCTCTTCTTCTGATAAGGATTGTGCTACATGTACCAATTGTGGTTCCTCTGTTGTACCCAAATTGATGGATTGAGTGGGCTCAATCAGAACTAGAGATCTATCCTGTAAATGACTCGGAAGGACATCAAATATCTCATCTGCAGGCACCTCAGAGAGGTTTTCACCTTTAGATACGTCTTTTATTTTTACTTTTGTAGGATCTGAGACTGCCACAAAGTGGTTTTCACCTTCAGAACTCATTTTCTTTTTATTTTTATTTTTTTGACTAAGATATTTGATGTTTGACTTGGTCATGCTGATGCTCAGTTCACTGATGGAAGTCCTCATAGGCTCGACTGCATTGAGGTAACAAGCAAGGGCATAGTCACTGGAAAAGGTGTAAACACCATGGCTTGGGTTTGTGGAAGTTTGGTCGATAAGATCAGGGCGTTAGATAGTTAAAGCGGGAAAGGCTTGGGATATGGTGTTCATGGATGGGGATATGTCATCATTGGTCCTAACCCAACGCTCAAGTTCAAAGGTGATATTATAGCTCAAAATGTTTAACTCGTGAATAGGCTCAATGTTATCGTGGGAATCCTCTTCAGCCATAGGTGGATCAGACATGTTAAGTTCATTGTTTCACTCTAGACCTACGTTGGGTTGAGATACATATTGGTGAATAAAATCAATATATTTCTCTGTTATAAGCTCATCTTCTTCTGGAATGGCACCCCATTCATAGTCATTTGACTCAGCTTCTGATTCAAGATCTCTAGGAAATCTTAGAAAATGTGTGAAATCAGGATGAATACCCCAAGAAGGATTACCCTCAGTCTCTGACTTGAATTCATATTCATGGGAATCAGTGTCAGAATAACTACCCCCTTCTTCTTGATCAGTTTGATTTCCTTTGAGATTAGTTGGTTCTTGTGGTGCAACCATCTCTTGCGCTATAGTAGGTTCTTGTGTTTCTACTACATTAATTCTTTTGATAGGATCATCTGTATCATCAAGAAGATCTTTGATCTCTTTAGGAAATTTTTCATAGGGGATGAGTCTGAACTATCTGAATCATCATCAGAGGGTTCTGTTTCTT
Source organism: Chamaecyparis obtusa (assembly GCA_027943335.1). NCBI lineage: Eukaryota > Viridiplantae > Streptophyta > Pinopsida > Cupressales > Cupressaceae > Chamaecyparis > Chamaecyparis obtusa. The sequence continues at coordinate 158,225 of BSBK01004946.1, read as the reverse complement.
CTTTCTTGAGAAGGGGTTCTCCTAGTGCAATTTGTTCTATGACATGAGAACAACCACCTTTGAGATGATAGGGTTGCTTCTTAAAGCCTAAGCCACCAGTATCTTTGTTGGCTCTACCAATATGTGAAATGGGTGTCACAAGACCCTTTCCTCTGATTCCTAGAGGTCCTTGACTGGAATATCCCATCTTGGCTATCAATTTGTTCCCTGGACCATACGAATTAGAAGGGATTGTAGGTGCTATAGATTCACTAGGTTGAATAATTTTAGATTCAGAATCCTCTTTGTATAGCCATGCCAGCACAGCTTCATCCTCTTCAAATTCTTGTTTGGATACTTGCTCCGCCACAAAATTTCTTTTGTATGCTTCCATAGGTTCCTTAGGTTCTAATTTAGACTGCTTCAAGAATTGTCCATACGACTTAGGTGAGATTGGGAGAGATGTCAGAGACAAGACTGGCTCTATAGTGTATTCTCCCATCCCATTTTCTTTGATATTGATCTTTTTAGTAATTTCTTCCATCTTAGATGAGGAAGCCACATTTTGTTGCTTGATGGAAGATTCTCTGTTATTGGGAACAAGCTTATCGGCACTTTCCTTCAATGTATTGCAAGTTGTACTCAGATCTGCTGGGATAGTAACTTCTACCCCTTCATAGGGAAATTTCAAGCATTGATGGTACATAGAAGGAATAGCTTGCATTTCATGTATCCAGGGTCTCCCTAGAAGAATATTGTAAGCCAATGGCAGATCAAGCACCTGACATGTGGTATCTTTGATGACCGGACCCACTCAGATGGGTAAGACAATGGTGCCTTTAGAAGATCTTTCCTGTTCATCATAGGCCTTTATGGTGATCTTCTTTTGAGGATCAATAGCCATCTCTGAGAATCCCAACTGTGTGATTGAGTTGTAAGAACAAATGTTGAGGCCTGCGCCCCCATCTATCAACACACATTTGACTCGACAATTCTGGATCAAGACTTCTATGTGTAAGGGCTGATTATGTGGGTGACTCAAAGAGTTGTCATCTTCCTTTGAAAAGGAGATATATTGCGGAGACGTTGGATGACCAACCATAGTCTGGAACCTGTCTAGATCTAGATCATCAAGAACATTAGAGCCGAGAAAAGCTTTGTCTAGGATATCTCTATGAGCTGGAGATATTTGAAGTAACTTAAACATAGAGATTTTGGCATTGGTATGCTGGAGTTGTTGGATGATGCTGTAAGATGTAGGTCTTGTATCCTTTGGATTAGAAGATTTCAAGGTAGCCTTCTATTTAGAAGCAGATGTGAGATTGAAAGGTATCTTAGGGACATTAGATGAACTTGGTTTTTATCCTTTCAGATGAGCCTGAGCTTGTGATCTGGTAACCGCATTAGCTAAGGAATGATTTTTATCTCTTCGTACAATCGTGATGACATTGCAGCTCTCAGAGAGACATGGTTCAACCATATTTATGATAGCATTGTTTCCAGGGTAGGCATAGTTGACTTTTTCCCCCATGTTAGGCTGAGAAGTGGAAACTCCCTTGCCATGTTGTGGAAATGGTTCTATAAATGCTATGTGATCATTATTGCTGGTAGGATTATCGATTGTGATGTCTCCTTGATCTATCAAGTCTTGAATGGTATGCTTCAAGTGGAAGCATCCATTAGTTTTGTGGCCTTTAGTCCGATGGAAAGCACAAAATTCATTATCTTTCCACCAATATGGTTTTGGATCCGGATCAAGGTTTCAGATTGGTGGTAAAGAGATCATGTTATCAGCTATCAAGGTTCTCAGGGTAGATTCCAAAGATTCTCCCAGGGGAGTAAACTTTCATTTATTATCCCATCATTTGAATGGCTTCTTTGGAGATGGTTCAGTAGATTTTTGCTCTGAAGCTTCAATGGCTTTGGTGGAAAGGGTGAGATTGTAGGCCGGTGCCTTTGATGGGGTGTGGATAGTGTTAACAACACCATCAGAGATGATACCTTTATTTCTATTCTAGCTCTTGTTTTTATCTTTTGAGCTAGATCCAGATTCAGACTTGTCCTTTTGAAGTGTGATTTCTCCTTTCTTGACAAGTACTTTCTCAATCTTGATTGCATTATCCACCATTTTATCAAAAGATACATGATCTTGCATTTGTAATGGATAGTTGAGCTCTGGAACAAGGTTATTGATAAAGATTTCAAGTTTCTCCATTTCGGGAATTTGTCTAGCATATAGAGAGAACTTCTTTCTCCACCTCTTGAGGAAAGTTAGGAATGATTCCCCTGGATATTGCTTGAGGTTACAGATATCAATCATGGTGACTGGATGTTGAATGTTGTAGGAATATTGTTGATAAAACAATTTAATCAATTCCTCAAAATTTTTGATCGTAGAAGCTAATCTTGAAAAGCACTAAATGGATGCTCCTCCCAAGGATCTAGGAAAAAGATGCATCAGATAAGTCAGTTCATGCATGAATTCCATGGATTGCATACAAAATTCTCTGACATGATCTTGAGGATCAGAGTGTCCGTCATATTTGTCATACTTTGGCATCTCCACTCTTTTTGGGAATGGAGGCATATACAAGTCTTTGTCAAAAGGGAAAGGACAAAGGGCCTCCATGGAGAATTCCTTGGGTTCCTTCTCTTTATCAATTTTATTCATTTTGACCTGCATAGCATGCAACTAGTTCATTGTGGCCGTCATCAGAGTTTCTTCCTCATGCGTGATGATATCTTCGACATTGAAGTGAGGAGGAAGTTTAGCTCCTTCCTGGGCTAATTGCAAAAAGTATGCCTCTCTATCCACTTTCAATAAATGCCTCATCATTCTCTTGAATTCATCGTCATTCTGACATTGATGGATTTCAGAGGGTGTAGGTTCTTAGTCGGCATTATGTTGAGAATGGTGTCCCTGGGATCCTCCTCCTAGAGAGCCATGGTTTGTCCCTACTTGAGACATGGTAGGAGTTTTTGGGCTCCCTGGAATAGATTGAGGAGGAGTTTGTTGATTACCTCTATGAGTTGATAAAGGAGGTATGTAACCAATCTTCAATCGAAAGTTACCGAGACCGTTGTCTTTGTAGATACCTGACTTGATGAGTTGTTCAAGAGTTGGACCCAGGGTATTGGTCAAAAGTAAGTTCTGAGATGTTTCTTTTGATTTCTTGTGTGAAGAAGCTTTGGTCTCCACCATTAACTTTGAATGAAATGGAAGAAAAGGACGAAGACAACTGAAGAACAATTTGATTCAAGAAAATTAGATGATGCAACCTTGTCAAGGTTATGATAGTTTTGAAGATTTGATGAGATGTAGGTGAAGGAAACTGTGCCCTAGATGTATGGGATAGATCACCCAAAAGATAGCGTACACGAGTTCCCAACACTTAGTCTATTTTTGAAGATTGATTGAAGATTGATAGTTATGACAAGGTTTTGACACGAGATAAAAAGGACTCAAATTGATCAAACAGAAGGCTAGATCAGATTCAAAAGATCAATCTCAGAAAATGATAGAATGCTTAATAGCTACTGCTCTGTTCCTGACACAATGATATTTTTGACAGATTCTGGAACTAGGCTAGAAACATTGGATATCTTGCAATTTGAAAATTTCTGACAACTCTCTCAAATTTTTCCAAACGACACTCTATAGACTCATACGACACTGGGTAGTCTATGAAATGACAGTTGTTAAACTCGTACGATAGTTGGGTAGCCATGAAATGACAGTTGACAAAACTCGTACAATAGTTGCTAATAGGGTTTTGACTTTCTTGAATTTGCTGGTTTGAAAACTCGTACGACACTGGGTTCTCAATCATACGACAGATGGGCAATACTGAAACGACACTTGACAAAACTCGTACGACTTTTGACTTTCTAAAATGACTTTTGACTCTAGAAAGAATTTTATGTCAAATTTTGCAAAACTTAAGGTTTTTAGTTTTGGATTGTTTGCAAATTGTACTATCCAGATTTTGAAGGTTATACTAGATTTGATCATTTTTAATAGCCAAGCAGATAAACAAGAACGCAGAATAGCAAGCAAGTGATTCCAAGCACGTCTGAAAACAATGAACAAGGGAAAAAGCAACCTTGCGCATGAACAATCAATTGACCAAATTGTGCTAATCCCTGAGAGTACTAATTGTGCATGTTCTGAAAATTTTTGCAATAACACACATATACCTGAGAATGAAAAATTGGCCTCTCTAGGGTTTTTAGTAATGGTTTGACTCTGCAACTTTTATGATTCAAAGGGGTGAACTCCAATCCCAGCGCACCAGGGTTTTGACATAGTCCAAGAACTTAATCTTCAAGAGCTGCTAGGGAGATCTGACAACCCAACAATGAACCATACCCGTGGAGATTTCTTCCACAAGGACATTTATATAGCGGTTGTCACTACCATGGTGAAAATGGCTATTACCGCTTGAGGTTCCGTCAACGCAGTTTGCCCTGTGAAGGGATTGTCCGCTACGGTTAACCCTCTCTAAAGGTGACTCACAGATTTATACCACAAGGGGACTTGGCTCCAGATCCAAGGTTTTTGACACCTTTTCACTTTTAACCCAAACAAAGCAAGCATATTAATCTGACATGCTAAGACAAAGTTTTGTTCCACCAAGGTCTGTGATATCAACTCCACGTGATCTATCAACCTCTTTGGAGAGAGAATGTATCAATCAATAAGAGAAGACGCACTAACCAATTTTGATTCACCAAAGCTCGTGATATCAACCCCACATGATCTATCAACCTCTCTGGAGAGAGAATGTGTCGATCAATAAGAGAAGACACACTAACCAAATTGAATGTGAAACACACTAAGTATCCTCCCTATCTACAAGGATTCTATCATCAAGAAAGATTTCTCTAGGAATCCAATCTCTCAAGAATCACGAATAGTGTTCATAGGGCCTAATTACTATGTGAGCACAGATATATTCTCGAAAGCAAATCTACCAAAAGTACCTAAAAAGCAGAAAGAGGAACACTTAATGCTTAAAGTGAATATGAGATGAGTCCACAAGGTGGAACATTTAACACCTCACACAAGCTAAAAATGAGTCCCCAACTTAGAAAACAAGTGAGTTCCTAAAAGCACAAAAGGGTTGCCAAGTGGAACACTTAACGCTTCTGTCTTGTTGACCCCTCCCCTTTATGGCACTGAGATTGCAACCATGGGGTGGAAATGAGGGGCCGGTAGATTAGCGAGTCCAATAACCCAAGATAGCAATCAAGATCAATCATAAGTATCTAAGACTACTTAATGAATCCTTAAGGGGTCATAACCTAGTATCAATTATGCAAGTGTGTAGAACAAAAGCATGAAAAGAATCACCCAAGCTAGACACATGAGAGATTTATTTTAAGGCCAAATTGAAATGTTATTAGATGAAGGAGAATACTTGGGATCTTTGCAATGCGCTTAGTAGATTTTACCTGATTTTTAGCAATTCTTGTTGAGCTTTTCCATGCAAGCAAGTGACGAACTCTCCAACAAGCAAACAAGCAAACAAGATATGCAAAATATATTCAACTTATGAAAACCATAGGGTTACCTCTAAAAATAAATTATTATTAGCAATAATAACCAGTGATTAACCCAAATGACAACTCATATCATTCATTGCACCATGTAAAAAAAATAAGTGCATGTCCCGTCACAAATTTTTTTTTTTTTTTTTGCTGCATTTGACCTAGTCAACAAGATTTGATTTTTTTGATATGATTTTGGCCACAAAAATAGAAATTCAGAATAGAGACCCCTACTAAGAAATAGAGAGCTTTCCAAAAATGCAAAAATTTTAGAAAAATCTCTTCATTTGTGCCCTAGAGATCCATTTTACCAAAACAGACCAGTTTATGCAAATTGACTATTTGAGCTATTAAATTGCATCCAAATTTAAAACACAAATAATAGACCCCCTGTAGAATTTGAAGAGATTTCCGAAAATGTGTGTGTGAATATTGTACCTGACTTGTAGACACAACACTTCGGTAAAACATTAGAGGTTAGCTATAATCAAAATCGTGCAAAATTGAAATCTACTCTAACCAAGTGATTTACTGCCTTCTAGTAGGTGCGAGATTGATGTTCTCAGATTGTAATCGAGATCAGTGACCTAGACGACACCTAAATGAAGGATTTGAATGCAATTGATCTAGATATGAGATTGAATGCAATTAAGCTATTTTTTTAATTATATTTTCTATGCAATATAAATGATTAATTTGATATGAAATCTATGCTAGATGAAATTGATATGCTATGAATGCTATTGAAAATTGATATGCAATGCTAATCTAACAATGATATGCAATATGAATGCAAAAATAAGATTGATCTCACAAAGATGTCGATTCGCAAGAGCTTTGATTCTTCAATTCCAATTCTCCAGCGTGATTGTGCAAAAAAAATGAGATCAATTATGAAGAGCTGAGCCTTGTTTTTATAGAAATCCAGGGCTTTGGAGGTGCATGAGAAAAAGCCATAAATCACTCAAATAACTCAGGTTGATTTTTGAGTTATTTTTAAATAAAGGATAATTAACTCACAAAAACATGCAAAAGCTAAGTTTTAACTCAAAATAGAGTTTAGCTTTAATTGATAATTGATAGTTGTCTGCTTTTATGATTGTGCATGTTTTATTTATGAATTAATTTAATAATAAAGTGATTTATGCTCAACTTAACTACTTTTAAAAATAAAATAATTGATTTATGGGTTAATCAATTATTTAATCAAACTTTTATTAAAAACTATATTATTAAATAATGACAACTTGCTTTAATTAATTAAATAAGAATTTAATCAATTATTCATATGATATTAGATTTATTGTCAAAATTAAATAATACAATTAATAATAGATATAATTAAATTTAATTACATAATGAAGTGGCAAATATTAAATCTAATTAATTAAATATGAAAATATTCAATTAATCAAACTTTAGGATAAATGTGATTTATTGCCAAATAATTATAAAATTAAAGATAATTATGATGATTAGGAATATTGCTAGGAATATTCCTTGATGCAGAATTTAAGATAATCAATTAGATTTGATGATGTTCAGATGTGCCTTAGGTTAGGACTTCGATGTTGATTTTGTTCGATTTGTCGATGTAGGAGGTTAATGAACTTATAGCCCATTTTTGGGGTATTACACTGATCAGGTACCCAATACAAAGAAATCTCTGTAAACTGGAGACAAATGAGAAAACCTAGTGGGAAAAAATCCTCTCCAAAAAGAGATATAAAAGCAAGAAAAAGACAAAAAATGACTTTAAGAGACTCTCTCAAAGCCATAAGTATAATGCGTGCTGCCAACCCCCCCTTGAGAGAGGGTGAAGGCTCCAAAGCCCCCCCAGAATGAAAGAACCCTTGGATCAATGAATGAACCACCATGACACCAATACAAAGGAGTGAAAGGCAATGAGCACTGAAGAGGTAACCTCAAAAGGTGAGGTCTCACTGGAATGCTGAGCTGATGCTCAAAGGAGTAGACATGAGGATCTTGAAAGAGATTCCCCAATGTAGGTGGTAAGACAGGTGTGTACAGTGGCCAAAAAATGCAAACTTTATATGATTTTTGACTCTCCCGGGCCTTCTGAGTGCAATGGTGGTGTCTTTTTTTGCTCAAAATGCTCCAAAATTATTTGTTTTCTTTTTTGCAGACAAAAAATAATGTCTTGCAGAGAATACCAGAATTGAAAAAACTTGCTTCAAAAACACTAGAACAGGCAACAGTAGGGAGGCTCTGATACTATGTAGAAACTGAGAGAAATAGATTCAACTTTCAAGACTAATTTGCATGCAAGATACCTATTACAAAGAATGAAGAAAAAGATGGAAAAAGTTGAAACCCTTCTGTGCTAAAAAATGAGAGAGAAAAAATGTATTCAACATAATGAAAAATAATTACAAAGTTCAACCTATAAAGGTCAACAAAACCCTAAAAACAAGAAAAGCTAGGTTGCGCAATATAATTAATATAAAATATTAATTATATGCACCTAAGAGATAGCTTAAGTGAAAATAGAGTAAAGAAACTAACTGATTACTCTAACAACTTTTTCATGTGGCTAATGCTATTATCTAGCCTAAGTTTATTCAAAATGATAAATTGCTAGCTGTTGTTCAAGGGTATAATCTATGGAAAGGAGAAGCATGTGTGGGTGATATTTTCCCTCGTCACTTGCTACTGTCTTCTGATAAGTTCATCTTGATTTATGGGGCAATTAAGGATTCTATTGCTTCCTCTTCTATCAATCCTTTGGATTTCATCATTCACAGGAATTCTGTAGACATTTCTTACCGAGGGAAGGCATTTTCAAAGAGCTATGCCATCTTGGGTCTTATAGCTCATTCAGAGGGAATTTCAAATGCTAATTTATCTCCTCAAGATGCCTCCTCTGCTGTTGAAGGGAGACCTTCTATGGTGGCTCCAATCGGTTCATCAGTTCCGTTGATGAACCCTGATTTGGAACTAGATAGAGGGAATCTTTCTTCATCCTGACATTTTGTGGATAATTTGGTTGATGATCTTTCTGTTCAGGTGGAGGCGGATAAGATTTCGAGCTCGTCATTTTTCTCTCATCCAGCTCACTTGCTTGATGATGCTGAGTAACTATTGGAATGACTTCTTGGCTCCCTTTTTTGGTGTGTTGTGGGTCCTTTTGGTCACCTTGGATTGTGCTCTTGGCTACTACTCTATGGTTGGTGATTGTTCTTTTTCTTCTTGGAGCTAATATTTTGAAGTATCACGATCTTCCTTCTACAAAATTGTATTCTATTTTTTGTAAACATGGATGTATTTTTAGGCAGGGGTTTTATTTTATATATGTAAAGATTTTATGTACTGTAAGGGTTTATTTGGGTTGTTGGGCACCCCTGCCTAAGTGTCTATTTTGGGTTCAGATAGGGATCATGGATTATTGCATATATTCACCCCTTATTTCGGATCGGGCTATACATAAGAGGTCTATTTGTTTAGGTTTTATTTAGAATGAGTCACAAACCAAATGATATGCAGATTTATTTGCTTTGTATATATGGGTAACGAACGAAGTTTTTCTCCACTGGTTCTTTTCTCTGGGAGCCCTTTTGAACCAGTTTTTTTTTTTTTTGATCGATAAAAGGCCGAAGCGCTAGAGAGTTTTTTATTATTAATATAAATAGTTATTTTACAATGTGACCCCGTTCACTACAGGCATTGGTAGGAAAGAGCGGGGCTGAGAAAACCTCCAGCCTTGCCCGGGACCATAGGTCCTGTCCTTATACAAAATTTACGTGGGCATACCCACGACTCGACAATTGTCTAGATTTGTACATATTTACGTAGGCATACCCATGTTCAAAAAAAACTCAAGATTATTTCCATTTTACAAACATTAATTATACAAAGAATGGCATTTTGGTAAGGATAAATTCATTTGTATAGTTGAAACAAAATTTTGATCCTCTTTCTTTATTGATAATATGTGTTGATCATTCGAAAGATATTTCTTCCTGAAAAAACAAGACAAGATTCTTCCACAACCAAAGGTTAACCTGTATCAAGAAAAAAATTCTACATCTCGGCTACATAACCTATCTAAAAAATTTAAATATTGACTATAAAGCCTCTAATTAAACACTTTTAATATTGACAATATGATAACAAAATAATCTTGAAATTAAAGACTCTTACCACTTAAGATCATCATTCTCTGCTTCAAATTATCATTTGAAAGTCCTAACATTTTAGGAAAATTGGCAATAAAACTTCATATACTCCTTTAAACTAAACTATTGTTCTGATTAACTGAATGGTGGTTTAAGCAAAGTTCATTAAGGTCCTCTAGAATTTGCAACAATCAGAAAATACTGCAATGGTTTCCAAACTCCTCATATTTGTAAGGCAAAACCTTATTAGTTTGAAACATATGGTTGTATATATATAATCATGTAATCATACCCCTGCCATAACTATGAGATTTGCCTAAACTTATCCACTATTCAACATTCCTTATTTTGTTTGCAAAGCTCTGTATATAAATATATGTATACCTATATTTATAACAACTCATCTATAGAAGTCTCGTAAAAGAATGTTGAGTACCTCAAACCAAACATACTCTGTAACTCTGTTACTAATTATATATAAGATGATTTGAAGTACACAATCACCCATATATATATATATATTTATATATACCATCATTAATGTCTGAAAATATGCAATCATTAAATTGTAAAGAAATAAAACACCTGTCCCTGATTTCTTGCTACTGAGTTGAGATTGTGCGTAAAAAAGAAATTTAATATTACCTACTTTCAGTTTTGTATATGATATACCTTCTGCTCTGAAATGGTTAGTGCTAATCTTGCTAACATTATTAATCTTTTGCTCCTTTTAGCAATCTTGCTATTTCTTAACCTTATATATTTGGGAAGGATAACAGGGGAGGAAACACTATCTATACCAATTACTCCTAATCTATTTGATAAAAAATAGTCCTCGATTAGGATGTCATTAAAAATATGTGCTGAATGCTATATTACCAATAAACAAAAGTTTATACTGAACAGGGGCCCTTGATGCTTAAGATTGATTCAGACTGAAAAGAGCTATTAATGATAATGTGTCTATGTCCTTGATCATAGACTTCATAGCATGCTATTCCCATATAATGCACCTTCTTTATTAATATGTTTCAAAACATATCTCTGCATCCTTGCTGTATATAAAGTGAACAAAAGAATCGATCTAAGTATCAATGCAAGCCCTTACCTTAATCTATTTTCCAAACTATAATAGGATCTCTATTTGATCTGTCTACTTGAATGTATGTGTACGCACCTTTAGCAAATTTGTGAAGACTATAGGAAACTCTGTTCAGATTAAAAGTACATCCCTTCATTTACAGTTCACATATTATGCTCGAGAAAAGGTATAATTATAAATGTAGTTATATTGTCATCATCTATCTCCATATTTATATTTACTTGTATGTATAGGTGACTGGATTAAGGAATTCAATCCATTATTCCAGTATGCCATATTCTTTATAACTGTTACCTTATCATATATTAACCGATTCTGTACATGTCCAAATTTAAGGAAACTTAGCTATGTATGAATAGGGGGGTACTTTTTCCATATGCCTATACTTATATATTCCAAGCTTCTAAGAAAGAAAAGGTGCTGAGATTAGCCTAGATCGATCAATTCAAATAAAAGTATCTTAGCACTAGGCATCAATATATAGATGTATATATACTACTTATTAGTATATATGTATTACGATCTCTATCCTCAAGATCCATAAACTTAGAAAGCAAAGACCTTAAGCTAAATTCTTCATAGAACCTGTTAATGAATATGTCTATCCATTACTTATACCCTTGACAAGAAGAACATAGTTTGTGGGTCTATTTCATTAAAGACTTATAGGTGCAAGGGGGAATGATACAATATGGGAAGAGTGCTAAAGGGTTGAGAGAAATACATATTCAAGTGCTTAAACTGCTAAACATTGTTAATCACCTAGTTATGTTTATATTGCTAGTAATCATGTTAATTACTGATAACAGCTAAATGCTTTAAAAAATCATTAAGGTGATTGTCCCCAAGCTATTTATGAGATGCTTCCATTCAAAGAGGTTCCATAGGGGGTGAGCACATAAGGTAAAGGTTATTAAACCAACATTACTATGATCCAGCTAGGATAATCTACTATCCGTACCGAATTATAGCCACTTCTCAGATTAATTTACCTTACTCAAAATTCATAGAACCACATAAGCATCCTTTGTTTACAGTATAATCTATCTACATTCCATTCTTTATCGCTAGACCATTAAATGAAATGAGTAGACTAATTAAGATAGTAAACTTACTGTACCTAATTTTGATATCCATATACATGTCAATCATTAATATACAAAAGGGGCCCTTGGAGTCATTTTCCAAGGCCCACTTAACTAGAATGCATTTAGCACCATTTATATACAAAAAGAGCCCTTGGAGCCATTTACTAGGTCCTGCTTAACTAATAGGCAAATATCAAATTAACATCTACATATAAGTCTTAGTTCTATTCACATTGAGGAAACTATAACTAGATTTAGAGAAGCTTCCCATGCTTAACTATATATATCTATTAACAAAAGGCTAGGCTATACTCTTCAAAAATATTAAAAGCTCTAAATATCTGCACTATTGGTCCTAGTTTTGCTGAATGGCCATACTTTTCTAGGCATTGCCCCTTCTGATCATGACAATGATGCACTCAACCTCTACCCGATTCTTCTTATTTTTCCTGGTACATCTAGAGATTACCGGAGCCATAATGTGCAAGTTAGGTGGAGCAATGTTGTCCATCTCTGGAGGTATATCAAAACCTTCTAGTCTCCAATATTTAAGCAACCAGCTATTGTCAGCCTCTTCCTCAAGAATTTCCTTATAAAGAAAGTCAATGTTCCTTGCCATTTCAGGCCAATGGCAATCAAATGTATCTTCATGCTTGAAAGATAACATTGCTATCCTCTGTGATTGAGGAATCTTATCCAGCTCTTCCATGTCTGTCTTCATTGTTACTTCTGGATAATGGATTGTAAGCTCATTATCAACACAATGTACCATCTTATCCAAACCACCTAGATGCTCCTCATCAAAAATCTCTCTGCAAACCTTGATTATGTCCCCCTTAGTCTTGCCTGCAAATATGGATAGGGAAATAAACTAGCCTATCACCCCTCCATTGGTTCTATATGTGTAGAGATTTTTGAAGTGTCGATCACCAATTAATTTTTCAATAGCCCTTCTAGTTGAGTCAGGAAATGGGTTGAGGATTTGATTCCATCTTTCTGGGTAAATATAACCTCAAAAAGCCATGGCTCGATCACCCTTTGTGTAGAAAGTGCATAGTCTAGATTCCATGGTGGCTAATGAAAATTCCTTTGCTTGAGGTCCTAAATGTATATATTAGATTGAACTTTCTAGAGTATCTGAGAGATTTCTAAGGGTCTAATGTTTAATGATGATATCCAGCTCCAGGCAGGTTGAGAACTGTTGTGGAAATGAGTACTACTTAAGTAAGATGAGGAGGAAATGTCATCCCTAGCCTTCATTTTATCTTTCTAAACAATTGTATACATAAAGGAAAGACCTACCTGTAATGAAAGTTTCTTCACATAATCAATCCTTTCATATAAATGGGCTTAAGGTTTCCAACCTGCTTCTAATGAACTAGTTCAAGGGTATCGACCAATGATGATATTGACAGATGCCAAAAGGTTTAGTAGTCCTATATTCTTTACTATGTCTATAATTCATCATCATTAATATTTGAGTATTAAAAGTGTGTCATAAAATTTGAACTAAAATCTGCACCAATCGGTAGGAGGTGAAATAAAACTTCCAACTATGATAGCTAATAATCCTCTTCTATACTCAGACTAGATCTTTTAATTATATCACTGCAAGGATCAAAGCTTAAAATAAATTGCTCTATTATCTTGCTAGAACTATCATTGAATCTCATTATTGTATTATAAAAGGTTATGCTATAAAAGGGGAGGAGAAACTTAAAGGTCGCAAAAGGGGATGTTTATTATTTGTGATCCTACTCTTAACCTTTGATTAATTTAATTGAATATTAGTTAAGGGTCCTAGATATTTCTATATTATAATAGCTACCCATAGAACTCCTAGATCCTTAAAAGTATGAAGAGGATCCTATGGTTAAAAAGTCTCTTTATGAGATTCCTTTATCCTAATAGGAAAATCAGTTTCCCAATCTTACCACTCAGATTAGCATAGGGTAAGGTCTCTGCCATAACCTTATCATTAAAGTGCCTCTTAAAAACTATTGTATATGTAATGTGCCATTGTTACTACTCCGTTGGCACCTAGATTAGCTAACTTGTCAGCCTCTATGTTGCCTTCTCTATAGGTATGTCTGATTTCATAATTTGAAATACTATCCATTAATAGATTAATCTCTTCTACTTTTGAATTCAAAACCCAATTAGGATTTTTTTTAGTATGAATGGCATTGATAATAATTTGGGAGTCTCCTTCAATAACTACTTTTGAAATGTTAAGATTCTTGCACAATTTAAGCCCTTCTAATGCCGCTACACATTCAGCCATATTGTTAGTCGTAGGGCTAATGGGTCTCAAGAATTTTTATACCACTTCTGACTTCTAGTTATGGATGATCCCTCCTATACCTGCTACCCTAGGATTGCCTTGAGAAGCTCCGTCAAAGTTGAGTTTATACCATCCAGCTTTTGGGGGTATCCATTTACGGGATGCTCTGTCTGCTTTAGTTTTGGAACCCCCTTTACCATAGAGGGGGGGGGGGATAGCTAATTTTGGCCATTTGCACCTGATTCTATTATCCCATCTCTTAAAGGAGTCTTCATAGCTCTGTTTGTCTTTGAGTTTATTATTAATAATTTCTACGATGAATGCTTCTATCTTGTTAGTTATTGAGTTCCATGTTAATTTTTGATCTGTAAAAATCCTTCTGTTTCTTTCTTTCCATAATTCCCATGCTACTATTGAAGGTGCTATTGTCCAAATATCCTTGAAAAGGTTGTCTTTATAAAGAGAAGGCCAGGCTTTGAGGTTGCTAATTAAATCACAATGTGAAGAGGATTTCCATCCTAAAATCTGATGAAGCCAATTTCTAGCAATTCTGAGAGAAAGGACAATTAAGGAGGATGTGATTGACATCCTTGGAATGGTTTTCACACAGCGGGCATCTAGATGGCCCTTCGAATCCTAATTTATTAGGCCTGTCTGCTGTAAGAATTCTATTTTGCAATGCTGCCCATAGAAACATACTAGGTTTAGGGAGGCAGGATTTGTTCTAGCAAAGGTTCAAAGGTATGTCTATTTTATCCATATTTTGGTCCCTAATAATTGAGTTATAACCCTCCTTAACAAAGTATTTTCCATTGTTAGATCTTGCCCATATTAAAGTATCTGGTCTATTTTTAAGTGTTACCTCTCTATCTTTTAAGATTGCCAAGAGGTTGTGCTTCTCATGCCATACATCCTCAATTACATTTAGAGCATTCCAGTTAGAGCCTTCCATCATGCATAAGTAGTCCTTAAGATATAAGCCTATGTCTCTTTTGCACGCTTCTATAAATTCCTTGGAGAAGCCCAGTTTGTTAAGGGGGGTAAGGCCTACCCACTAATCATCCCAAAATAAAGCTTGATCTCCTGCTCCTACATCCCAAGATAGATATTTACTAATAATCCTTCTGCATTCCTTCATAAAATTCCATATCCGAGACCCTTTCACATGTGATTGTGACCTGAAAATGTTGATGGAGTCCACATTAGGGATATACTTATGTAATAAAATTGATGCCCACTTGCTGCTTGATTCTTTGTACATTCTCCATATGAGTTTAGCCCCAAGGGCTTGGTTTTGCCATAATAAATTTTTGATACCTAGACCCCCTTTAGATATCGGTTTACATAGAGTATCCCATTTAATAAGGGCAATTTTTTTGTCTTCGGAGGGACCTTGCCAATATAAATCTTGAAACATTTTATCTAATTCCTTTTTAACGTAAATCAGGAGGGGTAGAACAAATAAATGATATGTGGGGATGGCTGAAAGGATAGATTTGATCATTGTTGTCCTACCTGCTTTAGTTAACCATTTTCCTTTCCATGAGCTCCTTCTTGTTTTGTACTTTGGTTATGACTTGTTTCCATAGTTTGGAAGATAAGATACCTGTATCCAGATCAATGCCTAAGTATTTACACAAAAATTTGTGAATTTTATATCCCATAATACCACAAATTTCTTTTTCGATTATCGGGCGAGTATTAATAAAGTAAATATATGACTTAGTAGGGTTAACATGTTGACCTGAGGCTTTCACGTAAAGGTTTAAGATGTTTTTGAAAGCTTTCGCTTCCTGTTTATTAGCAGCTCCAGGTAAAATTGTATCATCTGCAAACTGCTGATGAGTAATATTTGAAACATTTTTCGAGGCCTTTAATCCCACGATTTTCCCTTCCAAGTGTTGCTTTGTAATTGATCTTCCTAACACTTCTACCATATTGACATAGAGAAAAGGGGATAACGGATCTCCTTGTCTAATGCCCCTAGATATATTGAAAAAGCCTTTCGGGGTACCATTGACAAGAATAGAAATTTTGGGAGTTGAGATGCAGTTAAAGATCAAGTTAATCCATTGTTTAGAGAAGCTGAATGCCTCCATAAATTTACATAGGAATCTCCAATCTACTTTATCATATGCTTTTTGGATGTCAATTTTCATTAGCATACTAGGTTCCTTTGTTATTTGAGTGGTATGGACTAACTCTTGTGCTATAATAATTCCATCCAAAATCAATCTGTTTGCTACAAAACTCATCTCCTCTTCTGAGATTATCATTGGAAGGATGGTTTTGAGTCTATTTGCTAAGAATTATGAGAGGATCTTATATATGGTATTACATAGGGAGATTGGTCTAAAATCGCCTAGCTCCGTACTCTCATTTTTCTTTGGAATTAGAGTAAAAAAGGTGTTGTTAATTTCATTTAATATAGCTCCTGAATTCCTAGTAGCTTCCACAGATTGCCACACCTCTTCTCCAACAAAATGCCAAAATTTTTGGAAAAAGCCAGCTTGGAAACCATCTGGGCCCGGAGCTTTATCCGGATGGAGTTGAAACACTGTTGCTTTGACTTCTTCTAATGAGAGCTTGTTATTCATAATTTTGTTGTCAGAATCTGAAATCAACTTAGGAATGGCTTTAAGCATTTCATTTTGGGCATAAAGGTCAGTTTCTTCTGTAGAGTTGAGAAGGGAGTTATAAAAATTCGTTAGAACGTTTGAAATCTATAAGGGATCCTCAATTATAAGTCCCTCAGATGTCTTAATTTTGGCTATTCTGTTAATGCTCCTTTTAAAATTAGTTGTGTTATGAAAGAATTTAGGGTTATTGTCACCCTCCTTAAGCCATGATTCCCTGGATTTTTGCTTCTAGAAGATTTCTTCTTTGAGGAGGATATCATTGTATTTAGCCATCAACTCTTTTTCCTTATGGTAACTAAGATCATTCATACCTTGCTCTATTACTATATTGTTAAGATCGGTTATTTCTTGTTCTACCTGGGATTTCTCTTTGAATATGTTATTGAAGTGGTTCTTATTCCATTCTAATGCTTTATTTTTTATAATTTTTAATTTTGCTTTTAAGAAGAACATTTTTGATCCTTTGATCAAGATTTGTTTCCACCATTCCTCAAGAAGGTTTATGAAATCTAGATTTTGGAACCATATAAATTCAAATTTAAATGGGTTCCTCGAGGGTTTGGAATTTTTTGTTATGGTAAGCCTAACAGGGAAGTGATCCGATCTTGCTTCTGGAAGTAATTTTGCGCTGACTATTTGATTAAAATTTTCAGGGTTTGTTCTAGTAAAGAATCTATCTAGTTTTTCAGCAATGTAGCTGAAACTAGCTCTTCTATTATTCCATGTATAAACACCATTGATAGTGTTAATGCTTATTAAATGATTATCTATTACCCACTTACTAAAGTCTTTATGAGCTTGTGATATGTATTGGGAACCTCCATATTTTTCCTCTAGATTTAAGATAGCATTGAAATCTCCTCCGATGATAAAGGGGTGTTCCCGTTTATTAATAAGAAGGGTTTGTATTTCCATCCATACTTTTCTTTTTTCCTCATTTGAGATTTTCCCATAAACATTAATCAAGTTAAATTTTAAATTGGATTTTAGGCTTTTAATTGTTAATGTCATCCAATTTCCGTTAGTGAGTGCAAGTTGGGCCATTACTTTATAGGGGTCCCATAGGACTGCAAGTCCGCCTGAGAGGCCTACTGATGAAACATATTCTGATTTCCATAAACCTAGTCTATTGCTAAACTTAGTGCTTTCCTCTCTATTAAGCTTAGTTTCCTATAGCATAATGATTTTGGAATCAAAATTTCTTAAGTATCTTTTGATTAAACATTGCTTGTTAGGGGCATTTAGACCCCTAACGTTCCAAGCAGTGACTTTCATTGTTCTTTGGGAAGGAACTTCCCCTTCCCTATGTTCAGAATATCCGCTATCTTTTTCTGATTACCTGCATTACCATCCAAGGTTCTCAGCTCAGCAGTTGACTTCCTACCTCTTTTCTTTTTGAGTTTATTAATATTAGGTGTGCTTAGACTGCCTCTGTTTAAGGCTATGCCCAGCTCTCTATTTTCATTAGTGATCCTGAAAAGGCCTTCAATTGCATCTTTAACTAGAGTTTCTTCTCCATCATACCCTATTATAGAATTGCCCCAGCTATCCTAGTTATTTTTCTCATTAATGGTATGATTTAAGGGTTTAGCTCTATCTATAAGCTCCTTGCCATAAATTTCTATTAGATCTTCAGTTTTCCCAAATAGATCCAAATTTAATGCTTCTAACTCTAAAGGGATTGAAATAGCTTGTTCCCTTCCTTTAATGAAGGTTGGTTCATTCATATTTTCTTTATTGTTTATGTTATCTTCTTTAGCGCTAAGCCTATCTTTAGTTTCTTTTATGATTTGTTTGTCTAATTGGTCTGAATATTTATTTGGATTAACTAACACTGCATTTACTGAAGCTTCCTTTTTAGGGGGAGAAGGAAGGATAGGCTGGTTAGGACTATTTTCCTACTCCTTATTTTCTTTTAAAATGCATTCTTAAATTTGCTTAATTAGGATTTCCTTTTGGAGTTTTAATTCCTCAAAATCACAGATCTCGTCCAGAAACATGTCCTTAAGTTCATCCGTCAATGATTCTCCAAAATAGTTGATGATTTGATTTACCTCCTCTTCTATTTTGTTTACCTGATCAACTAGTTCTACTACATCATCACATACAGGTTTCAAAATCAGATTTGTTGGTAAATCAGTCTTCTTACCCTCATCTTGTAGACAGGTTTTATTATTATTTTTACCAGGCTTTGTTTGTCCTGATTTACCCTCCCTATTTAAATCTCTGTAGGGTTCTTGCCTGATAATATTTAATGAATTATTACTTAGTGGAGATAATGCTTCAGTTGTTTGGGGAGTTGCTAAATCATTAGGTATATTAGCCAAATTTTCCTTTATTATATTATCTTCTTGATTATTAATTTCATTGTTTGACAACATAGTATAAGGTAAGGGATTAGCTAAACCTTGAGCACTTAGAGGTTTGAAAATAAAACCTCCTCTATTATTACAAAGATGAATCTCTATATCTTTATTTGTTTGAGGTAAAAAATTAAAATTTTTGAGTGGCTTTGATGTTTCTTTGATTGCCTCAATAAAGTTTTCTGCAATTGTTGGATTAATTATGACAGAATTATTATTAAAACATAATTTTATGGGGGGGATATGTTTTTTATGGTAATTCATCTCTACAATAATTGTTTTATCAGCCTGTTCCAATGCTGACTCAACAATTCTTTTAAAATTGCCTATTTTATTTCCTATTAAACAGAGTATTTCTTTGCTGTACAATTCTAAAGGCAAGTTTTTAAGAGTGACAACTTTTTCTATAATGAAATCCTTTAAATGCATAGGATTAAATAAAGGTAGCCAATCAAATACAGAGAAAGGAATATTCTAGAATTTCAAAACATTCTTGTTCATTATGCTTTCCTTAAAGGTTTTGTTATGACAATCTATGTAAATAAAGTTATCTCTGAGAGGTGATATACTTACCTCCCCAGGGAGTTGTTCCAATAGTCCTCTTTTCACATCTTTAATTGGTACTCTGGATCCATTCCAGTAGTAAATCAGACCTATCTCTGCCATTACTTTTGTCTTTGTACAATAATATCATTATCTAATACAATTGTATCATATTGCAATTCACAGGGCAACTTACCTTTTTTTTGATGATTAAAATGCCTATGAGGAGGCGTATATGCTGCATTATTAGTGCCATTATGAGATTTTTCCTTTTGTGTCATGAATAATCATAGGTTTTTCTATTTTAAAAGATAAAGGCCTCTCCAACCGTCTCTGGTGAGGAGGGTTGTATTTAATGATAGTGTTTAAATCAACAGCAGAGCTAGAATTATCACTATGCTTATTTTTTCCCTCATAAAAGGGAAGGGTTTTGGTGGGATAAGGGTAGGTGTCTTTGTTAGATGGGTGGGAGCCATCCTTCTTGATGTGAAGATACCTATAGCCCTGATCCCCCAAAACCCTAGCCCTTTTATGGGGGGAGGGTGTAAGATTTGTCACTTTTATCATTCTCCCTAAGCACTTCAAAGGAATTATTAAGAGAGATGTTGAAAGAGCTAAGAGGTGAAGAAGATTTTATTACCTTTTTCTTGCCAATTACCATCTTCCATGCAGTGTCTTGTTTTGGCATGCTAACGAAAGGCTCCTTTTTTTGCTCTATGTCATATGCCAGGAGAGATCTTGCTTGGAAGGGCTAACGAGAGGCGCTTGGGTAGGAAAGATCCTACCTCTCCCTTGGAAGATAAGGGATCATTGGTGCTACATTTTGAAATATGCTCAGGCTTTCCCACCTTAGCAATTCCATAGCCAAAAATCTGCTTTGCATATTTGGTTTTTGAGAAAACATTAAATTTCCTGTCCAGAGTTTGGACTGAAAAAATTCTTGGTCGTGGTTCTAAACAAAGATTCGGAGCCCTAGCCATGACCCTCTTCAATTCTGCCCTGGATCCTTCCTTCTTCCTGATCGATAGTGGAGATTTGTTAGAAGTTTCCTTATAGTTCTTTGTTGGGGCAGAATCGAGGAGGGAGGGCTTAGCTTGTGATCTGCTAAAAATCACAAGCAAATCCAAATAGATATTTTTGTCCACTTTTTCCTTCTACTTGGCTGTGAATTCAGCTAAATGATCATAAGATGGATGCGGCTGTTCTGGTTTCTGACATTCCTTCTTTTTGTGGCCATAAAGCCAACAATTGAAGCAATAGCCAGAAATTTTTTTGTTGTTGCTTACATCTTTTGCATCCTCTGCAGTCAAGTTGTGATTTACTATCAAAGAATTAACAGTGCTACGCTTGCTTGCTGTCTTCGACACATTTAGGTTTGAATGTATAAAACCTAAATTAATTTGCCTTCGTTGAAAGGCAAACTTTCTTTTCTGATGAGATTTTCGCATATTCGCTAATCATTCAAATTCAACATACAAATCCACTTCCACTTTCTGCTAGGGTTTTAATCCCCCTTTTGAACCAATTTTATTAATAATATAAATATAAAAAATTTTGCCAAAAAAAATAAATTCATAATGATAATAATATATTTTAATCTCAGTCTTTTCATGATTAAAATATAGCACTAACCTCATCCCTTATAGTTCAAAATTTGAGTCCTGACTATAGGTAGGAAATTATTCAAAATTGATCTAAAGGAATGAGGACTACATCATATTTGGGTGCATTCATCTTCTTCCGATTTACGATTATCGATTCCTTTGTAAGGCCTGTGTCAATTTCTATATGGCAAAAATGTTTTTATAAAAGTAGCTTGGTCCAACAAAACATTTTGAATATTTTTGAGTCCTCCTTTGTGATCCTGTAAATCTTTGAAAATACATTGACAATGTCTTTTAATTCTCTTTCCATTTGTAGTTTCTATGACTTGCAAAGTACGAGAAAGATCTTGTAGATGCTAGTAGTGTTATCATCTTGAGTTTCAGAGGGTGTTTAATGTAGGCATGTAAGTAGCTAGATTGGATCTAGTTCTCACTTGTTGTTGTTATTCGATGGAGAACATTTTTTCCAACATTTAGAGATGCAAAAGGTCAATTAAAAATGAAAAGGGATGATTTTTTAAGCATATGAGATGTTTCTTGTGCTCCTATATCACACTCTACCACAATTTTTGTCATGATATTTTGGTAAGCTCTGAGAGCTAAATTATATGTTTACTGGGTTCCTAAAATACTTCTCAACATATCAGTACAAGTCTGATTATGAGGGATATTTCTATACTATAACAAATTATAGGGTCCACTTGATAAGATCATTAATATATATTAATTTATTAATTATCTTAATTATCATAATTATATAATTATATCAATATTAATAATATATTTCATGAATATCATTACTCAAGTCCTCTTAATAATAATATATATTATTTTTTATAAATATAATAATAATAATTTTTTATCTAAATTTTTATAATAAATTATTGTGGGAATTGATAAGTAATATTATTTATATTATATTATTTCAACAATCAGTTTAAGATAAATTATAGAAAAACATTTCTATAATGCTCTTGAAATAATATTGTGCCTAACTTTTGAATAATTTTCCATGTACAAGTTTAATTATATAATGTTTATCTTATCAAGGTAAGGATTATGACCTAAAAATTGATGGAATTGATATCCCTCGGTCATTGTTCTCTCAACCAAAAAAAGGTTAAACTTGAGGTTGGTGATCTTCTTTTAAGTACCTAAAATGATTTTGAGTTTAATATAAAATCATCCAACATATGTATGTGTGTGTGTATGTATGTATTTAGTTTACCATATACTTAACCGTGGAGGCAACACATTTCTTACATTTTCTTTATTTGTTCACTTTCATGTGACATGTGTGATGTATTTGCTATAGTGGGTCAATCTAGATGTTTTACCATTGCTCCAGTAAATTCTACCTTGGTAAATTATTTCCCATGGGGAATTTAAGTAAAAAGGATGTCATGGAGAGTAGGTAAGCCATAATTGGGCACCTAAGGATGGGGTCCCATGGTAGGACTTTAGGTTCTTACAAATTTTATATGGGGGTTTTTAAATATTTTAATGCCAAAGCTATGTTGTGTGTTTTGCAATCCCAATAACCTTCTCACTTATCTCTTTTTTTATTTTGTAGATCTGAACAATGGCTAACTTCTTACTTGTTTGTCATATTCTGATCGAGGGCCTAAATGATAAGATATTGATCAATATAGTAAAGTGTGCATGTGCGTGCGTGTGTGTGTGTGTGTGTGTGTGTGTGTGTACATATATATATATATATATTGATGGAATATGGGTGAAGTGACTGAGAGGGGGGGGGTGAATCAGTCAACCATAAAAACACTTTACTATAATTCTTTGCAGATCCCTTAACACTGTTAGCTATTTTAGCACTCGGTAAATAGATTGCAGTAACTTTGTAGATGCAGAAAGTATTATCAATAGTATCTTTAGATATTCATCAGCACATGTAAATGATTGAGAAAGCAATTAAGAACACAAGAGACACAAGATTTAACGTGGAAACCCAATATGGGAAAAACCACCAATGTATCTAGATACTGATTTTCACTTTTCTGAAGTGATGCCCTGTTAGAAGCCAACCCGGTAAAAGGTTACAAAACACACTGTTAGGTGTGACCTTGTTAGAGGATTTAAAACACCCTGCAAGGAGTGGCCTGGTAAGAGGTCTTGAAAACAATTCAATGGAATTGTCACCTTGTTAGAGGATTTACATTATGGTTGTTAAACCAACTCGGTTAAGAGATTTAGAATTCACTGTTACAATGATAAGAAGGTAACAATGAGAAAATAACCTGTATAATAATGCAACTGTCTTGCTGATTACAGATCTCTGTTCTGCATAATTCTGATCCTTTCTGATCAAATAAATCTCTGCTGCTCCTCAAGGATATCTGAACATCCTTCACAAATTCGCATATACCTTTCCTTCTTTTCTTCTGTAAATCTTCTGCTATATTATTATATTTACTTTTCACATTTGACCTTTTATTTATATGATTTTGGTTTAGTCAAATCGACATTATTTAGTATAACAGTCGGGTGAATTAAGTAAACTCTATTTGCAAAAATCCTTCAAGGGCCGACAGTGCTCGGTGACCATAACTTTCTATAATCTTTCAGTGACCGAGGGAACTCGGTAAACACCGACAATTCTTTTCCTTTGATAACCGACTGAACTCGGTAAACACTATCTTTTCTCGATGACCGACTGAACTCGGTAAATACTATCTTTTCTTCGACAACCGAGTGAACTCGGTAAATACTACTTTTCTTCGATAACCGAGTGAACTCGGTAAATACTACTTTTCTTCGATAACCGAGTGAACTCGGTAAGCATTAATATTCCTGTCTGGTAGACCGACTGAGCTCGGTAGAAGCTGATTGCTGCGGACTATGACATAGTGTGACATCAAAGACAATACATAATTGAGTAGCAATTTCCTTCAGACAATTATTTCCAACAATCTCCCTCTTTGGCATTGATGGAAACACAATATGTCATATCATAAGAAATTTGAAAGAGTTAGCTCGGTTTAGATTCAAATCTCCCTCTGTCAGCGAACTTCCTGTATCCTGAAAATTCTTCCTTCTGACTATTTGAAAAATTTCTTGAAGTAATAGCAAAGACATAGCAAACACTCCCTCTTTGACAACACATGCCAAAGATAATTCACATATTACCGGTGAAAATTAATGTACCTCAAGTACTGATTCATATGCAATGATTCCTTTAATAGACTGCATCAACAGGTTGATTTTCAATCATGTTCAGGTTGATGCATCACTAAAACTATATTTAGTGAGCCTCGGATAGGGGAATGACCCCTAACTTACCTCTTAGATACATAAATGCATCCTTAGGTAATGGTTTGGTAAAAATGTCTGCAATCTGTTCTTTTGTATGAATATATTCTAATCTGATTTCCTTGTCCTGCACCAATTCTCTGACAAAGTGATATTTAATAGCAATGTGCTTGGTTTTGGAATGCATCACTGGATTCTTAGAAATGTTTATTGCACTGGTATTGTCACAAAATATAACAACTGGTTCTTTGATTTCAACCTTCATACCTTCTAATAGCTGTTTAAACCAAACAATATTTGAACAGTTTACTGCAGCAGCAACATATTCTGCTTCAGCTGTGGATTGAGATGTGCAATTCTGCTTTTTACTAGTCCAGGATACCAGTCTTTTTCCAAGAAAAAATGCTCCACCACTTGTACTTTTTTTGTCATCAATGTTTCCTGCCCAATCAACATCAGTAAACACTTTTAAGTCTAGATTGCCTCCAAATTTATACCACAAACCATATTCTTCAGTTCCTTTTAAGTATCTTAAGATTCTTTTGATTGCCATCATGTGATTTTCCTTAGGTTTTGCTGAGAATCTAGCTACTATACCGACTGCTAAGGCAATATCAGGTCTTGTATGTACCACATACTGCAATTTTCCAATCATAGATCGGTATAGGGTCTGATCAACTTCTTTTGAATCATCATTTTTGGTAAGTTTCAGTCCAGTACACATGGGTGTACTAACTAGTTTTGAATCTTCCATACCAAACTTCTTAAGTATCTCCTTAATGTATTTGGATTGAGTAATGTATATACCATTCTTCCTTTATTGAATTTGAAGACCAACAAAGAATTTTATTAAACCAAACATAGACATTTCAAATTCTCTGTTCATTTGCTCTGAAAATTCTTTGCACTGATCCTCATTCCCTGTAAATATAGTATCATCCACAAATATTTCTGCCAATACAATTTTGTCATCTGGTCCTTCTTTAATATACAGATTACTGTTATCATTAGCTCTTTTGAAATTAATCTGAATCAAATAGTTATGGAGTCTTTCATACCACGCTCTAGGAGCTTGTTTTAAACCATACAATGCTTTGTGTAACCTGCAGACCATGTCCCTTTTGTCTGGATCAACAAAACCTTCAGGTTGTTCAATGTAGACTTCTTCATCAAGAATTCCATTGAGAAATGCAGATTTTATATCCATCTGATATACCTTAAATCCTTTGTGTGCTGCATAAGCAAGTAGAGTTCTTACACCTTCTAATCTTGCAACAGGAGCAAAAGTTTCTCCATAATCTATACCTTCTTCTTGAGAATAACCTTTACATACCAGTCTAGCTTTGTTTCTAGATACTTGACCATCTTCATTCAGCTTATTCCTGAATACCCATTTTGTTCCAATTACATTCTTATCTTTAGGTCTGGGTACAAGATTCCAAGTTTTGTTCTTTTGTATTTGTTCTAATTCTTCATTCATTGCTTCAATCCAACTTTCATTCTCCAATGCATCTTTGATATTTCTAGGTTCAAAATCAGTAAGCAAACATGTACCTTTTAGCTTGCTTCTTGTCATAGTACCATCTGATTTGTTTCCAATGATTTGATCTGGTGTATGATGTCTTCTGACATATTTGGCTAGTATAGGTTCCTTGCCTTTTGAATGATTCATGCTGTTGTCTTCTAGGATCTCTTCTTCAGGTTGCTCGGGCTCGGTAGATATTTTCTCGGTAACTTCAGGCTGAGACTCGATCTGAATTTCTTCATGTGACTCGGTTTGAACATCTTCCTGTGACTCGGTTTGTGACTCGGTAACTGTGCTCGGCTCGGTAGATGTAGCTTCCTTATTGATAGTTGTATCTGTCAATGTTTCAGGTTCAATGTAAACGAATCTTCTGTAGTTCTCAGGTTCCCTTTTGCTTTCTTCCTCAGTCTTTTCTGCAAACTCATCAAATTTTACATGTATACTTTCTATGACTTTGTAAGTAGATAAGTTCAGACATTTGTATGCCTTGCTTTTGCTAGAATATCTTAGGAATATTCCTTCATCACTTTTCACATCAAATTTATTTCTTCTGGATTCTTTTAAGATATAACACTTGCTACCAAATATTTTCATGTAACTTACATTAGGTTTATAGCCATACCATAATTCATAAGGAGTTTTGAATGTGTCTTTCTTCAGTTGTACTCGGTTCAAGGTATGAACTGCAGTGCTGATAGCTTCCTTCCAGTACTTTATAGCAATGTTCTTTTCTATCATTAGAGTCCTTGCACAATCCATAATAGATCTGTTTCTTCTTTCTGCTATTCCATTCTGCTCAGGAGTTCTAGGAGCTGATACCTATCTTTTGATTCCTCTTTCAATGCAGAAGTTGTTAAAATCATGGGAGATGAATTCACCACCTCTGTCTGATCTTAAGCATTTCAATCTTTTCCCTGTTTCTTTTTCTACTCTTGCTAAGTACCATTTGAACTTTTCAAATGCTTCTGATTTTTCTCTTAAATACATAACAGTCATCATTCTAGAATAATCATCAACGAAAAGAATAAATAATTTATCTCCAGTGTAGCTTTGTATTCCAATAGGTCCACATAAATCAGTATGCACAATTTCCAAAATTTCTTTAGACTGATAGTTCTTACTTTTGAAACTAGTTTTACTCATTTTGCCAATCTGACAATTCTTACATAGACCAGTGTCAGGTTTCTTCAAAGTAGGAATGCCTCTAACCTTCTTGAATTTGCTTATTTTTATCATGTTATCAAAATTCACATGACATAACCTTTTGTGCCATAGCCAACTTTCTTCTATTTGAGCAATAAGGCATGAATATTCATTGAGATCAAGATAAAATAAGTTACCTTTTGTTTGTTTGCCTGATCCAATGAGTTTTCCTTTTCCATCCAGCAGTCTTGCTTGACCATTCATGAATTCAACCTTGAAACCAGTGTTGATTAGCTGTGCTACACTTAAAAGATTATGTTTTAGTCCTTCAACCCAGTAAGCATTATCACATATGAGTTCTTTGGTTAATGAGATTCTTCCTTTTCCTTTTATACAACAAGGTTCATTATTTCCAAATCTTACATTACCATTGTCACAGTCTTCTAGATATTCAAATTTTGTCTTGTCACCAGTCATGTGGTGTGAACATCCGCTATCTATTATCCATATATCATCTTTTCTTATATGAGAAATAAGTGCCATCTTATCTTCATCATCATCAGATTCATCTTTTATAGCAATAAAGACAATTTCTTCTTCACTATCATCAGAATCTTTAGCCATAAAACATGATTTCTTACCTTTATCCTTGTATGATTTGAAATTCTTTTTGCCATAGTACTTGTGATTTCTCTTTTCTTCTTTGACTTGCTTGTTTGGGCACCTAGCTGCAATATGTCCAATTTCTTCACATGAAAAACAGATTAAAGGAGTTTTACCTTTATATTTACCTTTCCCTCTAGAGTACTTCTTTGCAAGTAATGCTTCTACAATTTCAAGATCACTATCAGAACTTTCTTCTGATTCTTCTTCACTTTCTGACTGAACTTCTTTAATTTTCTTGTTCTTCTTTAGTGAAACCTTGGCCTCAAATGCTGATTCAATATTTTTGGAACTAGGAACATAGTTATCATAGTTGTCTAATTCAAAAGCTGTCAATCTTCCAACTAAAGCATCCAAAGTTATATTGTGGTTTGTTTCACATCTTCTTTCTTGAATAGCTGATACTCTTATTGCATAGATAGGGAGTAGTGTTCTGAGTACCTTACTTATAACAGTCTCATCTGAGATTGTTCCTCCAGAAGCTCTAATTGCACTTACACTTGCTTTTATTCTTTCAACATATTTTGCAATGTTTTCATCTTCCTTCATATTCATCTTGTCAAACTATCCTCTTAGGCTTTCTGCTTTGGCTCTTTTCACATTTGCATCACCACCATATATTTTCTTCAGTGCCACCCACATTTCATATGCACTGGTGCAGTCTTTAATATCATCAAATTCTTCATAGCTGAGAGCAGATGCAATGTCTATCATCATGGTGTTGTGAGTCTTTTTATCTGCAATGTCTTCAACAGTTAATGCGCCATTAGGAATTGTGTATTCTTCATCAATGTATTTGCATCCTGAATCACCAATGGAAGCCACATGAAGTCGCATGAGACCTTGCCATGCTGAAAAGTTATCTCTGTTAAGCTTTGGAATTTCCCTCTTGTAAGACATCCTGATCTTTAGCTTAGGTCCTTGAAACCCTTCCTGCAAGCACCAAAAGCTCTGATACCAATTGATGGAATATGGGTGAAGTGACTGAGAGGGGGGGGTGAATCAGTCAACCATAAAAACACTTTACTATAATTCTTTGCAGATCCCTTAACACTGTTATCTGTTTTAGCACTCGGTAAATAGATTGCAGTAACTTTGTAGATGCAGAAAGTATTATCAATATTATCTTTAGATATTCATCAGCACATGTAAATGATTGAGAAAGCAATTAAGAACATAAGAGACACAAGATTTAACGTGGAAACCCAATATGGGAAAAACCACCAATGTATCTAGATACTGATTTTCACTTTTCTGAAGTGATGCCCTGTTAGAAGCCAACCCGGTAAAAGGTTACAAAACAAACTATTAGGTGTGACCTTGTTAGAGGATTTAAAACACCCTGCAAGGAGTGGCCTGGTAAGAGGTCTTGAAAATAATTCAATGGAATTGTCACCTTGTTAGAGGATTTACATTATGGTTGTTAAACCAACTCGGTTAAGAGATTTAGAATTCACTGTTACAATGATAAGAAGGTAACAATGAGAAAATAACCTATATAATAATGCAACTGTCTTGCTGATTACAGATCTCTGTTCTACATAATTCTGATCCTTTCTGATCAAATAAATCTCTGCTGCTCCTCAAGGATATCTGAACATCCTTCACAAATTCGCATATACCTTTCCTTCTTTTCTTTTGTAAATCTTCTGCTATATTATTATATTTACTTTTCACATTTGACCTTTTATTTATATGATTTTGGTTTAGTCAAATCGACATTATTTAGTATAACAGTCGGCTGAATTAAGTAAACTCTATTTGCAAAAATCCTTCAAGGGCCGACAGTGCTCGGTGACCATAACTTTCTATAATCTTTCGGTGACCGAGGGAACTTGGTAAACACCGACAATTCTTTTCCTTTGATAACCGACTGAACTCGGTAAACACTATCTTTTCTCGATGACCGACTGAACTCGGTAAATACTATCTTTTCTTCGGCAACCGAGTGAACTCGGTAAATACTACTTTTCTTCGATAACCGAGTGAACTCGGTAAATACTACTTTTCTTCGATAACCGAGTGAACTCGGTAAGCATTAATATTCCTGTCTGGTAGACCGACTGAGCTCGGTAGAAGCTGATTGCTGCGGACTATGACATAGTGTGACATCAAAGACAATACATAATTGAGTAGCAATTTCCTTCAGACAATTGTTTCCAACAATATATATATATATATATATATATATATATATATATATATATATATATATTATTACTATATTAATTAAAAATTATATATTAAATTAATATACTATAATATGTTAAGGTAATATTTGTTAATCTTATTATATTATTATTTATATAATTATATTATTGATAACACCTATAATATGATATGATATGATATGATATGATATGATATGATATGATATGATATGATAGGAAATGATATGATAGGAAATGATATAATATAATATAATATAATATAATATACAAAGACTTAATATTACAAATATTATTCTCATTATTATAATATTATTAAGATTATCATATTATAGAGTATATAATTAATTATAATTAATATTCTTTATTTACATAATATATTACATAATTATACTTATTAATGATAGATATATATGAAACTTATCTCAAAAATTAGTTAAGGATGTTACATTATGAGTTGTCATTAGTGATGCAGGAGCATCCGAGGATTAAGGTTGTTGACTCAGATGTGGGTTTTGGTCGAAATTTACTTTTGAGGGTAATAAGTTTTGACTTGGATGTGAGTTTTGGCTGAAATTTTATAGGCAACTGCATGAGGATTTATTTGGATTGCCAAAAGAGATCATTTTGAACTTTTTTTGGGAGCCATAAATATCATCTTGGCCTCTGAAATTGGTTTTTCATATTTTTTTTCTAGTTTTTAGAAAGTTGTCTTGTGTAATAAATATGAAATCATGTTTTTAATTTCATAGGTTAGTTGGCAATTCATCTTGAATTAGTTGGGGCC
Source organism: Chamaecyparis obtusa (assembly GCA_027943335.1). Lineage (NCBI taxonomy): Eukaryota > Viridiplantae > Streptophyta > Pinopsida > Cupressales > Cupressaceae > Chamaecyparis > Chamaecyparis obtusa. The sequence goes on along the minus strand of BSBK01004946.1, from coordinate 127,384 downwards.
ATTTCTTGGGAAAAATCAAGATTCATAGGATGGGTTTTGAAAATTACCAAAAATAGAAAAATTTGATTTTTTTGAAAATCTGTCAAATATGTTAATTTTTGGAATTGTAATAAGTAGTAGTTTTCTTTCATTGTAGAGGTAGAGTAAGTTGGAGAAGATTAATGAAGAATTTGGAGCTCTAAAATTTTGTGTTGTGCATTTTCTAAATTGCTATTCTTGAAGGGTTTGGGCTACATCAATTAGTGTCACACATATAGTCGGTGAAGGAAGAAATCATGCTAGTCGGTCAACACACTAAGTATAGTAATCGAGAAGAGCACAAGGAAGAATGAAAAAGTAACTGAGCATAGTCTTGAATGAGCACATACACCAAGCTAGATGATTATTGAGCACCAAGCATATTTATAACCGAGCATTCATATATACCAAGCATCAATATTTTATCAAGACATGAATGCAATATATACTGCGTAATTATACATGAATGACATAGAAGTATGGAATGACACAGAAAAAAATGCAAATGATTTATACTGAGCAAGAAAATAGTTTACATAGATCGAGGTAAAGATTTAATGGAGATTTAATTATTAAATATTGATGATCCCTATGTAATATTGATTTAGGTTATTCATTTGGATCGTAGATCTAAGGTTTTCTAGATGATACCATAACCTTAATTAGGTCAAATATTTTGTATATAAGAATTGTCACGATGTCATTTTTACGAGAGAGAACACATGAAGTAGTTGCATACAAGAGACATTTGAAGATCAGATAGGGTTGTGATGTTAAGGTTTTGACAGAGCATTCAAGGATTATATTCAGAAGCACACTAGAGACTACCGAGCAGTATTCAGAGAAGATATCTATCATAGCAAGGTGATATTAGTTAAGTGCTAATCATATCTGAAATTTAGCAAAGTAAGTTGCTACATCCAGATTAAATTTATTGTTAGTTTCTAACAACTGTGGCAGACTAAATCTCTTAACAGAGTAGACCTAACAAGTCTTTTGTAAATCTCTTAACTGAGTGCACACTTAACAGTGTTGCTTAAAAATCCTTTAGCCAGGTAGATCTTAATAAGTTTTTATTGTTACTCCTAACAGGGTAAGATCATCAAAAGTGATCAACATTGTATCCTTAACTGAAAAACTTTATTATTGCATTAGTGAAGCATTGTGGGTATCATCCCCACCAGAGTTTTTACCTTCTAATAAGGGTTTCTGTGATACCAAAATACTTATGTATTGTGTATGAATTTTCATGAATGTTTACATGTTAGATTAGAAAGCATTTGTTATTTTTAGTTATGTTATGAATCAATGGAAATGATAACATGACAATCGGTTAATGAATGAGATCATCTTAAGGATAAAGAACAAAAACTTTTTAGGGTTACTAATTTGCCCTTCCCCTCTCAGTAACTAACCTTTCCATAATACCAACAATTGGTATTGGATAAATTTCTCTTGTTAAAGAAGTTTAATCACTGAAGAGGAAAGATCCTAGAGATGGAAAGGTATAAGCTTGATAAGACAATTGAAAATTAGAAATTGGAGATGCATATTCTCATGGAATAACTTAAGGACATCAAGGAAAAACTAAGAGAATCACTGAAAAAAAGAAAGGAATTTGCATTTTGGCATAACGAGACTCAATATTTGGACTTGAAGAGATAGAGGAATTATTTGAAGGATCCAAAAGTATATTTGATGCATTTGGGGTAACTATCTTAGATCTATCTACAAAGAATCAACACCTTACCGAACAACTGAAATCAATGTAATTTGGTCAAGAAACTCAAATGGTAAGAATGATTGAAGTTATGAACAACACAAGACAAGATGAACAAGAAAGGAACATGACTATTGAAGACAAAAGACAAATGATTGAAAGGTTGGAAGAGAAAGAATTTGAAATAATAAGGCTAACCAAGCATCACTTTGAAATTTCTAATCAGATGGTTGTCATGAGTCAAGAAGTCAACCAAGTAAACAATGAGCTTGTTAGGAAACTGGAAGATATTGGTGATTTAAGGGAAGAGAATGAAAGACTGAAAAATGAAGTGAAGATGCATCAACAATAGAATTAAATGATAACAAAAACTAAGGAAAGTACCAAAAGGATGGATGAATTCTTAATGAGTCAGAGAATACTGGACAACGCCAATGGATTGGGTTATACCTGTTAGAGTAATATTTAGTTTACTTACTAATTAAATCATATTGATTTAATTAGTTAAGTTATTACTCTTAAGTGCTTAAGCTTTCTCTTAGGTGCATTAATAATTAATTATTTTATTAATTATTGATGTACAACCTAGCTTTTTTAGGCTTTAGGGTTTTGTTCACCTTTATAGGTTGAACCTTGTAATTCTTTTTTCAATAACTTGGATCACAATTTTGCTCTCATTTTTTAGTAACTTCTGAGTTCTATCTTTTGCTTCTTTTTGCTTCTCTCCTGTAACAGGTTATTTGCATGCATGTATTCTTGGTGTTTTGTGGATTTGTATCTCTCAAATCCTACATGGTATCAGAGCTCCCCTACTGCTGCCTATTCTAGTGTTTTTGAAGTAGGTTTTGAGGTTAAGGGTTTCAAGTTTTTGAAGAGTTTTTTATTGGATTTGAAGAAAAAAATTTATTGGATGCATTTTTGGCTAAAACTAACCTCACCAATGGATTCAGAGGATCATTTAGATAAATTTTGATATAAAATTTGACCGCCTTTGGGTACTGGAGCAATCTGTGGCAATTTTTTTATGGAACCAAGGTTGTATGAATTTGGCACACTTCTCAAGGTGTGAGACGCTGAGATTTGAGCGCATAAGGTATAAAGGTGGATTGGATTTTTTCTACATAGGTGGTTTTGACTACTTAGTGGGTGGTTTTCGGTGTGGCAAGGGGTTTTTTTGAAAATTTTGAAAATTTTGGCATTTTCAGAATCCGTGCCACTCCAAAAAAATTGGCACCCATTTTTGAGAGATTTTTGCATATGGTATCAAAAATTGAAGTGTGATATATCGTTGGAAAGCTCTTTCTGAGCCTAATCCAACCATGCTGGTCTTATTTTCAAATTTTTCCATTTGATCAACTATTGTTGGCGTAAAAGTGGAGGCATCTGAAATTTAGGTTTTTTCCTTATTTTTTTTGTGCTTACATATTTATTTGAAGTGTACGGGAGATAGTATAATACTTTGTGGGGGGGTTCAAATTCTATTTCTATCATTTATTTCAAAGAGACCCTTCTACTTTTGTCTACTTTCTCTTAATGGCAGACTCTTTTGTTGCCTGTCTTACATCTCACAACTACCACACTTGGAAAGGACAAATGACCAGATTGCTTATGGCAAAAGGGTTATGGTCATGCCTTGATGAGGCTCAGCCAGTTCTACAGAGACCTTATGAGGCTCTGATGTAGAGAAATAGGATGGATGAGGCAATGGGCCTCATTGCACTGAATATTTCAGATGGGTTATTGTTCCACCTGGATGGTTTGACCACACCTAGGGCTATGTGGAACAAGTTTTCCACCTTGTTTGGCACAATGAATGAGTTTAGGGTTCTCCAAATAGATGCAGATTTCACCTCCTTAGTACCTGAATCATTCACTAGCATTGAGGACTTCTTGATGAAGTCCAAGTCTCTTCATTCTATTTTACAGGTTGCTAGCAAGATGAAATTAGATGATGAGTGTATCTTTCTGATACTCTCAAAGCTTTGCAGCCCTTATCAGATTTTCACTTCTACCTTCTACTCCACTATGGATGCACTCGGTGCACAACATGTTATGCCCTCTTTTGAGACTTTCTGTGACAGGTTGACTTGTGAGCAGTCCAAGCTCAATCAGATGGATTCTCTTATAGGTTCACAGTCATAGGCATTGCTTGCCAAGACACCTTAGGATACACAGAAGTAGAAGCCGAATCAGATATCTGATTCCTTTTCTTAGCACTCTACTGGCCCACCATCTTCTTCTAAGAAGGAGAAACATAAGACTGAGAGCCCTACATGTTCCTATTGTCAGAAGTGACCTCATGATGAGTCACATTATTTTTAGAAGAGATTTGATGGCTATGAGAAATAGATTGTAGATTTGTAAGCTCTTCTTCAGAAGAGCACTATTTCCTCTCCATCCTCTTCTACCTCACAGGGGTCTGCTTTTCAGTCTTCTTCCACATCTTCGACATCTGGACAAGATTTTGGATAGGGTCATGCATTACGGGCATCTGTTGCATCCCCTTCATAGGTCCCTTGGATATTGGATTCAGGTGCTTCTCACCATATGGCATCTTCTTCGGAGATCTCTTTTTTTGAGGCTTCTCTTATTCCTCACATTCTCATGGGGAATAAAACTGTTATGATAGTTTGTGGGAAAGGTTCTATAGGCATTCAGGATGACACATTCAATGATTTATTGTATGTTCCATTTCTATCTGCAAACCTTCTCTTTATTTATTAGATAACACTCAGTGGGTCAAGGAAGACAGTTGAGTTCACGGTAGATTCAGTCTTCATCCAGGATAGTGCGACAGGAGGCATTGTTGCTATAGGGATAGTTGGTCATTCCACCCATCTCTACACCTTCTCACACTTTGGTCCACCATCTCCACTATTGGAGCACAACTCTCCTCTTATGTGAGAGCATCATGTGAGGCAGGCAGGTCACTTGAACCTCTGTGTTTCTTCTGAGACCACTTATGTGACTGCCTCACCACATCTTGTTGGGGTTTCCTCTCTTCAGCAGGACTCTATTTCAGCACTGCCAGACCCTCTAGCTCCATTCATCAAGCCACCAGGTGTAGTTGTTGAGGATTCTATAGAGGAAATTCATCTCCTCTTTCATGATAGTGTCAACACACCTATCACACTACCTACATTGGGGATTCCCTTTTAGGATCCTTGTGTTTTCTCCTTTGAGCATCAGTTAGGCCTTCCAGTTTCACCTCTCATTTAGGGTTTTCCTTGTTTCATGTTGTTGTTTCTTTCGCATTGGAGTTCCATTGGCTCTATCATTTCCACAAGGGTTCCATCATTCTGGGGGGGCTTTGGTGCCTCTTCCCTCTCTCATGGGGGGGCTAGTTGTACTTATGGTTTTGAGAGAGTCTCTTGAGCCATTTCTTTTTCTACTTTTTTCTATCTCTTTTTGGAGAGGGTTTTTCCCTGTAGGTTTTCTCCTTTGCCTCTGGTTTATAGAGATTTCCTTGTATTGGGTACCTGATCAAGCCTTGTTGCTGGGACCCATTTCTTGATTTCACAGTTGTGCTAGGTTAGCTTACCCCCTGCGCTTAGCTTAAGGGGGGGTGTTAGAGTAATATTTAGTTTACTTACTAATTAAATCATATTGATTTAATTAGTTAAGTTATTACTCTTTAGTGCTTAAGCTTTCTCTTAGGTGCATTAATAATTAATTCTTTTATTAATTATTGATGTGAAACCTATCTTTTTTAGGCTTTAGGGTTTTGTTCACCTTTATAGGTTGAACCTTGTAATTCTTTTTTCAATAACTTGGATCACAATTTTTCTCTCTTTTTTGAGTAACTTCTGAGTTCTTCCTTTTTCTTCTTTCTAATTCTCTCCTATAACAGGTTATTTGCATGCAGGTATTCTTGGCGTTCTGTGGATTTTTATCTCTCAAATCCTACAATACTGAGCAAGAAGATTCATCAAAACAAGAAGATAAAAAGAATGCCTATGAAAATCCAAGACCAAAGAAGCTCTTATGATATCACTTTGGAAAACTAGGTCATACATCAAATGTCTACAGAAGTAAAGCTAAAGGTACTCCTAAATATACTCCTAAATTTGATGGTTATTGTTACAATTGTAGCAAGTATGGACATCAACCATATGAGTGTAGATCAAAGTTGAACAAATCACCTAGGAGGTACTATATGGAAAAGAATTGTTATACTTGCAACAAGAATGGTCATATATTATAAGAATGTAGTGCACGACTGAAACAAATTTGGAAACCAAAAAGAAAAAATAACACCTATCAACTGAAAAGGCAAGGTAATTCTTACACTTGGGATTACAAAACTTGGATTAATTGTACAACATGTGGAAGATATGTTCATATTGCTAAAAATTGTATGAGATTACACTGGAGAGATAAATCTAGAAATTAGACAAATTATGGAATGGTGTGTCTACACCATCACAAGGTCGGTCACTTAAGTAAAGATTGCAGAAACCAAGCACTAGAACTGAACGTTGATATGAATGAGAATACCATTGAGGGAATCAAAAGGAAAATGATTCAAATGTGGAGAAAATGAACTGAGGAAAATGGAGTAACAAGAAAAATAGTGGGTGACATGTCATCCTTTGGATTAGGTGATTTCACCACTTCTACCTAAGCAAATCAAGTAAGTATGGGAACTAAATTTTAATCAGTTATATCTTACAATAGTTCCTTGTATCTATTGCATGAATAAAAAATCAACTTGAATTAAGATGCACTACATTGTTATATGTTTTGAACTTGAAATGAGTATAGTCAGTAAAGCATGACTGAGTAAGAATTTGTTAGTCGGTGAAAGTGTTAAGGTTAACCGAGTTGCATAGTCAATCGAGCATGGGTAGTGTTCACTGAGGTGAAGTTTCTAAAGGATATAACTGAATGTTTTATCTTTAACCGAGTAGTTGTTGGTGAAGCATTTAATGCAATACATTTATGCTGAGAAATGTTTTTGGGTATAAATACACGTCGATCCAACTTATTTTTCACATTGCAAAACTAGAGAGAAATTAGAGAGAAAAGAGCGAAGAATTGTGCAAAGAGATTCCAAGCTATTTAAAATGATTTGTGCATTTCACAGACTATTTGGAAGCTATAAAAGTAATTTTTAAGAATAACTGAGTTATTTTGAACATAGTTTGAACAAGCCCTAAATTGTTATCAGCAATGACATGCACATTAAAGATCATTCAATCAAAGGTCGATAATGAGAATAAGGTCACACTAATCAAGAGGTAAACTTATGTGGAACCAAACTATAAACTACATCAAGTGATTGCATCATAGGTCAATGATAAGGGTGTGTTCTCATCCATACCACCTAGGGTATTGTTGGTAAAAGATATCAAGTCTTACATTCACTGCAAGATTAGTGAAATTAGTGTTTTCAAGTTGCAATCCACTTACCAAGAGCAATGCACGAATGAGAAATTGAAGGATGAATATACACATATGGATATTAAAGGTTTAACAAATGCCCTTCAATTCCTAAAGGTATTCAAAACTAAGTGGATCAGGATAGTACTCAGTTGAGTACATGAGGGAGAAATATGGTTGGATGAACCAATAAAATTCACAAAGGATGTTATTCACATGGTCACCGGTTACCTAGTATGTGATAAGGATAAAGCCCTAAGGCATTCGTCAAAGAGAGAGATTGAGAAGTTGACTAGAGCTAAGTGGGACAAAAGAGGTATGGAAATCAATACCATTAATGATCCAAAGACTAGATTCGGTGCATATGTGATTGCTTACAAGGTATTCCAATCTAGAAGACTGAATAGTGTTTCTTGCAATGCTATTGATATAGCATATAAAATTGTGAAGAAAGGACTATAGCTAGACCTTTCTGAGTTTATGTTGAAGAAACTAGAAGAAAATATGAGGACAATCTAAGTTTCTAAGTCCAACACCTGCAAGTTTGGATCCCTACTAGTATGTATATTTTTCTACTTGTAGAATTCATTTCCTTCAATCGGTGATGAACAATGGGATGTAAATAAACCAATCATCATACAAATCGATGAATTCATAAATATTCTAGGACATAAATTTGAACCAATCATGGATGACTATTTTGGAAAATTTAAGGAGAGAATGTACAAATGAAGTAGAATTCTAGCATAGTTGGTGGAGAAGTATAAGGATGAAATTTGTTTCCTAGTGGACACTGACTCCACTCTATTAAAAATAGTTGAATCAAAAACTACATGGTTTCCACAAATGGATTATGAACTTGACATTGATTGAGCAAATAAGTCAATAAAGGAACTTCTTGCAGAGCCTAAAGATAAGAATGCAACAAGATTTGGCACCTATGAGGAAGAAAAACATATAATAAAAATGGATTTGGATGGAGTGAAAATCATTAGAAAGACAAAGAAAATGATAGGCACTTTATAAAAACAAGTGGGAGAAGAAGCATAAAAGTTAGTTGAAGAGGCAACCATGGAGAAGGTAGCAGTCAGTAATAGTGAAGATGATGAAGAGACTGAGTCAGAAAAGGAAATATAAGTAGAACTGGTAAAGGAAACAAAAGGTAAGAGGAAATAGGTAGGGAATCCTATACAAGAAAGGAAAAGGTCCTCTACAGGTGTTTCCCCACATCTAAAACATGGAGTTTCTAAAATAACAAGGCCTATACTGACCAAGACCTATCAGAAGAAAAGAGGTACTCAAGTTTCTACTAAGGAAACTAAGAAAATAATTAATTTAATAAGAAATAAAGGTGATGTAGATTCAGATGAGGAGGATACTAGTAAATTTAAGGTAGTTGTAAATAAATCAAAGTCTATTGATGATATTGTAAAGAAGATCAAATAAAAGGGAGGACTAGATCATCCTAAAATAAATAGATATGTACACATGGATACCGAGGATCAGAACAAACTGGAAGAGGCAATCATCAGCATGATGATTAAATTCAAGAGATTTCCAATTGAGTGTACAACTTATATTCCAAAGGATTTATATGATAAAATCTCAGAAAGATAGACATATGCCTTGCATACCGAGAAGAAAATGAGAGAGAGATCATTGATTTTGGCAATGTCAAATTTATCTATTCAAGAGATTGATGAAATGATGAAAGAATATGAAAATAATTTTTTTTTGAAAGGAAGAGAATGAATATCTTACAAGCTATACTCCAAGAAGTTGATGAATAGAGAAAGGAGAAATGGGCTAAAATGTTAAAGTCCAAAGTTGAAGCAGAGAAAACTGCACTTGCAATTATTCCAAAGAAAAGTGCAATAGGAAGAGGTAAAGGTGTACACACTGATGATGTTGATGCTACAACACAAAGGAAAATTGAAGAGCCTATTCACATATTAGAAATGAAATAGCTAGAGGATGAAACTTATGCAGAAGATTTTTATCTTGTTGGCCATACCGAACAAGAAAATAAACTAGTGTTGTTAAGGATAATAGGGGAAGATGTATTGATAGAAGATATCACTGAAGGTAATCCTGATGATGAGGCAAAGGAAGATGAAGATGTCACTATTGCTACTATAAATAAAGATGAAGTATAGACTATCGAGGTATCTAGTGTATAAATACCAAGTAACTTGCCAATTTTGGTACAAGCCATTGATATTGCTACCACAGAGCAACCTAAGGACACTACACCCAAGAAAATGATTAATACAATGAAAGACAATGGTGAAGATGGAGAAAAAGAGAACATTGAGAATGCAATGAAAGAGGTAGAAGTAAAAGACACTGAAAATGAACCTAATGCTATAGGCACAAGGCTAGAATCCTATGGACCTCACACCAAGGAAACTGTAAAGGGGCAAGAAAAAGAAGAAAGTGTATCCACTGAGCCAAAAAAGTCAAATCTAGAGTAGAAGGCTATAGTTCCTTATGGTCAATCACCAACCTCTAGAAAATAGGAAAAGAAGAAGAAGAAGAAACATGGAAAAGGTTTAGTCACACTTGAAGAAGTGATAGAGATACCATCACGTGACCCCAAAACTTTGAACCCCAAGGCTCTCATAAGGTATGGAGAACTATGCACCAGAAAAGTAGCTCAAGTGAAGCTGAGGCATGAAAGTAAACATAAATAGGTTCTAGAAGATGTCAGATAAATCTCGATGCAAGTTGTACCTGATGTCAATATTAATGAGGTCACTCCCATCATTGACCAACTTGTAGTACTTATTAGGTACATCAATTCTCCCACTATCGATGTAGAAAAGAAAATTGAAGAGATAGAAGAATCAAAGATCCAATACAAGATAACCGAAAAGATTAGCTAAGTAGTGGCAATGCACAAGGTGAAGTTATCTGAGATTGCAACTTCAATTGAAAGCCTTATTTAATAGATAGTCACTATTTTGAAGAAGATATACCCAATAGATTCATTCTCTATAGAAATAGAAGAAAAACTTAAGAAACTAGATGAAGATCGATAGAAGAGTGTAGAAAGCTTGATCACTTCACCCCATGCATTCAAGCTACATTATGAAAAATTCAAGCATATACATGTTGGAGATTTTCCAGCAAGCTAGTGTTGATAGTATGTTTGTCATTGATGACAACATATGGTAAGAAACATGTGTGAAAGTCTTATGTAGAGAGCCTTGAGAATGTGTTTCTTAGATATGTTATCAACATGATATCATAGATGCAGAGGTTGATTATGAATGCATATAATTGTATAGTTATTTGTATTAGTAGTGTTCCTGACAGTGTTACAGACAAAGTTTTGTATGTGATTTTTAGTATGGCTATGTTGGAGCCTTGCGCATTTATATTTGTGTTGAAGAGATGTTTATGATTCTATGCTCATGGACATAGAGTTATTTTTGTAGTACAAGTTGAGTTATGTTGTTTCTATTTTTCAATTACAGTTTCCTAAGATGATTTGGTGGAGCTAACATTATTTATATTATTTTAGTAGTTGTGCCTATCATTTTGATATGCGTGTTTAGTTTCATGTTTTCTGATGAGTTAAGAATGTTTGGTTAATAGTGCATAACTTATTTCAACATTAGAATAAAGTTTCAATTAATTTGGTGGAGCTGACTGTGTGAAGGGACGCATCTACTCATATTGAGTTGTGCGGTCCTATTTGTGTTGCATGCTTGGTTTAGCTGTCGAAGATATTATTGGAGAGTCATATTGTTTCTCTAATATGATTTCAAGGAAGTTCTAACAGGATGACTTGATTATATCATTTTGAGGAAGATACTTATAGCCAGTCAGTTGTGATTGGTAAGTGTGATTATGATTGCAAGAGCAGAGAAGAAGATGTGAATCTACTAAGACAGTCAATCATCAGTTGAAGATCTATGTGAAGAAGAAGAGAGTATATGCTATTCATTGGAACTGATCAAGATTGAAGTTCTACTTTCTAGTTCACCAAGATTTAGATGCAGTGTGTATCTATTATGCAGAAGGTTGTAGCCTTCACCATTTGAGCAGTGTGCTCCCGACTAGTGTGTCCTCACCTTTAACAAGGTTATTTGTAAAAGAATCCTAATAGGGTCCAACCTTTGACTAGGTCATTGTACTTCATGCATTGTAAAGATCAACCCCTAATAGGGTTGTAAGATCCTCTAATAGGGATCATTATACTCTAGTGCAGTTTATTGTGGGTGGCAATTCCCACCGGGGTTTTTACCTATTTGGGTTTCCCCGTAACCAAAACTATGTTGTTGTGTTAAGTTTTATCTCATTGTGTATGTGCTTAATGTTATTATGTAATTAATAAAATAAATAATTGAATCTCGTAGATAACTGATTCACCCCCCCCTCTCATTTATCTCTTGGGACTATTCCTAACAATTGGTATCAGAGCCAAGTGACTAGGAGAGAAAGTTTAATAGCTTGAGGTTGATCAGATGGCATTCTTTAGAAAATAAAGTCCTAAGTTTGATGGATAGAATTATCTAGACTGGAGGAAAAAAATGACAACACATTTGCAATGCATTGCTTTTGAGATTTTTGAAGTAGCCACTAAAGAAGTTCAGATTCCCTCTCTATCAGATCTTGCAAAAGAAGATGCAACTCTTAAGAAAAAGGAGACGTTCACTCAAAATGCTATTTGCAAAGAAGCCATTATCAATGCCTTGTATGATAGTGAGTTTTCAGAAATCAAGAAAGTAGATAAAGCCTACAAGATATGGAAGTATCTAGAATACATGTTTGAAGGAGACATCCAAGCCAAGAATGTGTGTAGAAAGACATGGAAGAAAAAGTAAAATACATTGGAGATGCTACCTGAAGAGAACATCAGAGCCTATAATCAAAGAATTAATGAAGTAGTTGTAGGAATCAGGGACAATGGTGGAAACATTTTGGAAGAAGACATAATGGATAAGTTGATGACTACTCTGACAACATAATATGAGAGCAAGATAAACATTCTAGATGAGACTATGCAATTTTCAAAAGACTTCAGAAGAGAGACCTTAATCAGCAAGATTTCAGCATTCAAGATTTTAAGTTTGAAGATAGAGCCTAAAAGTGAAACAAACTTCAAAGATTTAGTCCATGGTAAGAAATCCTTGAACACTTCTGGTAACTTTGATTATGATGATGAGGATAAAGAACTAGATGATTTCATTGCTATGATTGCTAAGAAAGAAAGGAAAGGAAAAAGAAAATATGAAGGTCAATTACCATTCAAATTCTTTTCATGTAACAAGATTGGTCACTTTGCATCTAAGTGTCCTACAAGAATCAAGAAGTTCAAAACTAATTACAAGCCTAAGTATAGAAAATAATGTTACTATGATGGAGAAAGTTCAAAACTAATAAAGTTTTTCAAAACTAATTATAACCTTAATTTTGAAGAAAGTTGTTTTGTTGCTAAAGTAGATGACAGTTGGTTATGGCACAAAAGACTATGCCACATCAATTTTGACAATATAGTAAAGATAAGAAATGTAAAGGTAGTAAGGGACCTTCCTAGTATTGCAAAACCACTTGATACAATATGTAGACAATGTGTGATGGGAAAACATGCGAGTAATTCATTCAGAAGGAAGCATAATTCGATAGAGAACAAATTGGATCTAGTGCATACAAACTTATGTGGACCAACTCAAACAAGATCATACTATGGTGAAAGGTACTTTATTCTGTTTGTTGATTATTATTCTAGAATGATGTGGGTTGTGTTCTTAAAAGATAAATTTGAAACATTTGACAAGTTCAAAATATTCAAATCTAAAGTTGAAAATGAGTCTGAAATAAAGATAAAATGTCTGAGATCAGATAGAGGAAGAGAATTCACCTCTGATAGATTTTATGAGTATTTTGAAGAACATGGGATAAAGAGATAGCTAAGTGCACCTAGAACCCCTTAGCAGAATGGAATTGTAGAAAGAAGAAATAGGATAATAGTTGACACATCACACACCATCATGATTGAAGGAAAAGTTGCACACACGTATTGGAGAGATGTGGTCAATACTGTAGTCTATACTATCAATAGAATTCAATTAAGGCCAGGTGCATAGAAGACACCTTATGAGCTATGGTTTGGGAATGCACCTATAGTAAAATACTTTAGAATCTTTGGAAGAAAGTGCTACATCAAGAGAGATGAAGCTATTGGCAAGTTTGATGCAAGAAGTGATGAAGGTATTTTTATTGGTTACTCTACTAAAACAAAAGCTTATAGATGTTTTAACTTAATATTGAAGAAGATCATTTAAAGTGCTCATGTAAAGATTAGTGAAAATTTTATGATTCAAGAGAGATATCATGATTATGCACCTATGATTGAAGAAGAACCTATTCCTATCAGTAGAGAAATAGTTATTGATGAAATGTTTGACAACATTGATGTATTATTCAATGATCCTAAAACAAGTGAAGAAGAATCATAGAAGACATATGAGAGAACCACAACCTAATGTTCCAATAGTCACATCTAGATACTATTCAAAAGAATATATCATTGGAGATCAAAACAACAAAGTCATGACAAGATCAAAGGCAAAAAGTTCAATAGTTGATGAAGTGGTATGTTTACTTTTGCAAATTAAACCCTTAAGTATTGAAGATGCATGTAATGATTCAGATTGGCATAAAGCAATGAAAGAAGAGCTAGATCAAATAGTTAAGAATGATACATGGGAATTGGTCCCTAGGCCTAGTGACAAGAATGTGATTGGAACCAAGTGGATATTCAGAAACAAGATGAATGAAGATGAAATAGTAGTTAGAAACAAAGCAAGACTAGTATGTAAAGGATATGCACAGAGAGAAGGAATTGATTACTCTGATATCTTTTCCCTTGTAAGAAGATTGGAAGCCATAAAATTATTTATAGCCTATGCAACATTCAAAGACTTTAAAGTATATTAGATGGATGTCAAGTTAGCATTCCTAAATGGAGAGTTGAAAAAAGAAGTCTACATAGAGTAGCCAAAAGTATTTAATTTATCAGACAAACTTGCTATGGTATGCAGATTGAAGAAAGCCCTCTATGGACTTAAGAAGGACCCTAGAGCATGGTATGAAAGAATAGTTGGTTACCTTAAAAAAATTAGATTCAAGAAAGGAGCAGTAGATTGTAACTTATTCATAAGAGAGACACCTGATGGATTATTATTAGTTTCTATTTTTTTTTATGACATTATTTTTGGTGGTAATGACAAGCTTAGTGCAGAATTTGGTAAAGAGATGCAGAGAAAATTTGAAATGAGCATGATTGGACCTATCAAGTACTTCTTGGGATTGAATGTGTAGCAAACAAACAAAGGTATTTTCATTAATCAATCTAAGTATGTGAAAGAGATATTGAAGAAGTTCAAGATGGATGATTGTAAGATAGTAAGTACCCCTATGATAATGGGAAGAAAATTTTCTAAAGAAGATGATTCAACTGTAGTAGACAAAATCCTATACAAGTCTATGATTGGTAAACTAATATATCTTACTCAATATAGACCCGATCTTTCTAATGTGGTTGGTATTATTGGAAGATTTGCAATAGAACCTAAACAAAGTCATCTTATGGTAGTTAAGAGGATATTTAGATACTTGAAAGGAACTATAGACTATGATTTATGGTATCCTAATTCGGAGAACGTAGAACTACATGTGTATACAGATGTAGATTGGGAAGGTTGCATTGATGATAAAAAGAGCACCTTAGGAGGAGAAGTATTTATTGGAAGTAGACTTGTTACTTGGACAAGAAAGAAGCATAATTGTATTTCTCAGTCCACAATAGAAGAAGAGTATGTAGCAACAACACTAAATTGTTCTACAATTGTGTGGATCAAGAAGATGATAAAAGATTTTAGAATTCAGATTGATTATCCTATTGCTATTCATTGTAACAACACTAGCACTATCAATATGTCAAATAACCCTATCATGCATGCAAAGATAAAATACATTGAAATAAAATATCACTTCCTAAGAGAGAAAATTGTAGAGAAAGAAGTAAAATTGGATGAGCACAAAAGAATAGCCAGTAGACATATTCACAAAGCCTTTACCAAAGGATACATTTGAGTATCTCAAAGAGAAGATGCGATTAATTCCCTTCCCTGGATCCAATTAGAGTTTATAGTAGTGCATCAATCCTTAGTGACTGATGAATGGTTGACTACTCTACTTCAGGAGTAGTACCTATGCTTATTTGTTTTGGTGCCCTTTTCCATTAATGTCAAAGGGAGAGTATATATTCATGAAAAGCAAAATAGTTGATTTATTCTAGAAAGGGGAGTATACAACAGTTGGGGGGAGTCTATAGTAAGAAGATATAGAAGTTGATATTCAAAGCATTCAATAGTAGATGGTGTTGGATATTGCTAATGCATGGGTGGTGATTGAGATATTTAATATGTTTAATCACTACGTTACTGAACGGGCACTCACACTCTTGCCATTTCTATTTTGTCACTGATGTCAACATATGCTTTTATGAAGGAACCAGATTGGTAATCGCAGTGTACATAAGATATATAGATGTTTTAGATGCTAAAAAGTTAGATGAGAGTTAAAATGGATGTTGTGATCTTATATCTAAGATCACATCATTAATGGATGGATATTAAGGAAGATACAACTATTTTGGTAAAAACTGGTCACTGGATTATGACAGTGAGAATTGACAGAGTTAGTCTCTGAGTTTTTGGTATAGATTTTAGAGGGATTGGATTCACGGTATGCAATCTTGAAGGATGATGGAAGAGGTACTAATAGATTTTCATTGGTCAGCGTAACATACAAAATGATTGGTGATGTCATCTGGGGCATGTGCTTTCACGATGGCTTATTCTGAAGCCGACTCAAGGAATGAAGTGTGTGTTTTGTTTGACAAGCATAATTCAAGGATGTCAGTCCTTATTTGTTGTAATGTAATCATTGTAAAATTTTTTAGATACCATCTGTATCTTAGCAAGGGCTTATGTAATTATTTGTAATTAGGAAAGCCTTATGGGCAACCTGATCTTGGTAAAATGTAATAAGGTATAAATGTAAGGTCTTTTCTTTGGAAAAGATATGGATGTGAGATAAGAAGTATAAGGAGGTTGGGAACTTGTGTCTGATGTATGTAGAGTAGAGTATTGTTGGTGGACTTAATTGGAATTAATCAAGAAAAGACAATTGCTAGCAAATAGTTCAAAAGATTGTGTATTTCTTCATATACACTTGTTGCAAACTACTGAGTTCAAAAGGTGGACTTAACCTTCTTTGGGTAGTGAGCCCTCTTTGTTCTTGACTCCTAACAGGGTCTATCCTCTAACAAGGACTATGTACTATAATGTTTCAATAAGCTCTTAATAGGGATATATCTTCTAACAAGGATTACTATACTCTCAGTACATTATTAGTGGGTGCTAATTCCCACTAGGGTTTTTACCTTTATCAGGGTTTCCCCTTAACCAAAATATTGTATTATTGTGTTGGCATTCATTGTGTTCATTGGATCTGATATTGATAAGCTTAAAGTTTAATATTCTTCATACAACTAATTCACTCCCCTCTCAATTGTATTGTGGACTGTTAATCCTAAAAATTGGTATTAGAGCTTGTGATCCTCAAAGAGAAAGCTTAACAACTTGAGGTGATCTTGGAAAATGACATTCTATAGGAAGGATAGTCCCAAGTTTGATCCTAAAAACTTTGATAGTTGGAAAAATAAGATGCAAACACATTTGTTGTGTTTGGGCATAGACTACTGGATGATTGTAAAGAAGAAGGAAACTCTGAAGGCTGAGAATGATTTGGAGTCAGCCAGTAATGATGAAAATAAGCTATTTACATGCAACATGGTTGCAAAAGAAGCATTGATCAATGCACTATCTAAGGGTGAGTTTACTGAAATAAAAGATCTGGATTTAGCTCATGAAATCTGGAATAGGCTAGAGGCACTTTATGAAGGAGATAAGTATACCAAACAAGTGAAGTTGCAAAATTGGAAGACAAAGATGGAGAAGCTACAAATGAATGAAGATGAAAGCATCAGAGCCTATGTTTAAAGGGTTATAGAAGCTGTAGTTGGAATCAAAAATTATGGAGGTACTTATGATGAAGATGAAGTCATTGCAAAGATTCTTAGATCTCTAACTCTTGCTTAAAAATTCAAGGCAATGTCAATTGAAGAAACTATACCCCTGACTCCAAATTTTAGCAGAGAGATGTTTATTGCAAAGCTAACTACCTTTGAAGCTATAGAATTAGGTGATGCCACACCGAAAGTAGAATCTACATTCAGGGCATCCGCACACCATAAAGTTTTTGCATTTCTGAGCACAAGCAAAGAAGACCTAAGAGAAGGACTTGGTGAATATGCTGAGGAGTGGGAGAAGATAATGGAAGAAGAAAAGAAGATGGAAGAACTTTTTGCACTAATTTCTAGAAGAGAGAAAAGAGGTAAGGGAAAATAAGATAGGTCAGTTTGCATCTAGATGTCCTACAAGAGTTCCTAAGTACAAACCTAATTATGCAAAAATTAGAAGAGACAAAGAATTTTATTATGCTAGTGAAGGAATCTCTGATGATGAGGATTTAGATAATGAAGAGATTGGATTCATTGCTATTAAAGATGAAATAACTCATGAAGAAAAAGCCTTAGTGTCTCATGTTGACAAGAAAATAGAATGGATAATTGATAGTGAGTGTTCTCATTACATGACTAGTGATAAGAACAAGTTTGTTAAATTAGTAAATTATGATGGATGTGTTGTAAGGTTTGGGGACAATCTCCCAAAATCCATCATAGTGGTAGGATCCATTACTCTAGATGGAAAGACTAATATAGACAATGTACTACTTGTTGAAGGATTGAAACATAACTTGTTAAGTGTTGGATAGTTAATGGATAAAGACATTCAGTTAAGTTTTGTTAATGGTAAATGCTTTATTAGAAGCAAGGAAGGAAAATTGATTGCTACCGAGTCAAGGTCTAGAGGTAATGTATTTGAACTAAACACATTTGGATCCTCTTGTTTTCTTGCGAAGGTAGATGATAGTTGGTTATGGCATAGAAGATTTTTTCATGTTAATTTTGATAACATTGTGAAGGCAAGTATGGCCAATGCAGTGAGAGATCTACTGAAGATTGTGAAACCTTCTAACACCATATGCAGAGTGTATGCACCCTAAAATGGTCGCCTAGACTTTGGGCCCCCATTCAATAATTTGTCAAATCCCTGAATCAATATTTTCAAATATCAACAATATCAATTATATCAATTTCCTTGATCAAATCATAATCAATTGAATATTTCCTAAGGTTTGAGCCTTATTTAATTTAAAAGAGAAAAAAATAAAAAATCTTATTTAATTAAGAGAACATGCTTCATTTTAATTAATTAAAAATATTTTTTAATTAAATAATAAAATCACTTTATCTTAAGCCTTTATTTAATTAAAAGGAATTTCCTCCCCTTTTATTTAAATAAAAAATCCTTACTTTTCTTCTTATCCTATGTTGCACAAATAAAGCATTATTCTTATTTTATAAAAAAAGAAAAAACACTTTTTGTCTCATATGGACACTAAAGTCAACTCCTATTTTCTTATTGGAGGATATTTGTGCACAAGGATCAAGCTTCTTTTTTCGTCCGCCATTGATTAAGTCTTTTGCCTCTTAATCTCAATGGTCCATTTTCATCTCATTTCTTATAAAAGAAGAGCTCTCTTCCTCATTTTCATATCTTAAATTTTTATGCTAATGTTATGCTGCAGGTTTTCTAGGTCATTTGGATCTCTTTGAAGACATTCTACATCCAAGCTTTGAAGACTTGTTATTGCATTTCATTGTAGTTGCATATTTCCTTTCTTAGTTGCATTATCATGGCATATTAGCTTAGATTTCCTTTTATGCAATAGATTAACTTGCATTGTCATATAGATTTGCATTGCATTACATATATTTAGTTTCATTGGAGATATTGGAATTCTTGCCCTTATTTTCATTGTGAATCTCTCATTGTATGGTTGACTAGCAAGGTCATGAATTTATAGCTCTAGTTGAGAGCAATTTTACAAATCTTGCAACTCCATGCATAGAGAGCTATGGATCGATTTGTGAGGGCTCATTGTTGAGTTTTCTTGAATGTAAAGATTCATAAAAGTGTGAAAAAAATTTAGCACACATTTTTTGGTGCCCATCATGGGGCAAACCACCTCTTGCATGTTGGTTTTGATTATTTTTGGAGCTAACCCTTGTGCAGATTTGTTTGGAGATGAAAAACTTTAGATTTGAAAAATTTGATCATATCTCCCAAACGGCTTGGTATTTTGGTCCGAACTTTTTTTTGTAGTTTGGAGACATATCAGAAAAGCTCCAAAAATAATTTCAAAATTTTCAGAGGTGATTTGTATTTTTTATAATTTTTTCTTGATTTTTATAAAAAATCAATTTTTGGTGCAAATCAGCATATTTTTCAGAAATTTTTATATTTATAGAAAGATCTTGGAATTATATAGGGGGTCCATTCACTATGTTTTTAATTTAAAAATCATATAATAGCTCATTTGGTCAATTTATAAAAACTGGTCTGTTTTGGTAAAATAGGTCTCTTGGGCACAAATGAAGAGATTTTTCTAAAAATTTTATATTTTTGGAAAGCTCTCTATTTTTTTGATAGAGGTCTCTTTTATGAATTTTGGGTTTAGGGTTTGAATTCATGTGGTAAAATCAGATCTTGTTGACTAGGTCAAATGCAGAAAAAATAAAATTTTGTGATGGGTATGCACTTATTTTTCATTGTTCAATGCATGATATGAGTTATCATTTGGATTATTTTCTGGTTATCATTGCTCCTAATAATTGATTTTTAGATCTAACCCTAGGGTTTGCATAAGTTGGATATACATTGCATATCTTGTTTACTTATTTTCTTGTCTTGTTCATTTGAAGGTGCTCTTGCTTTCATTGAAAATGCTTAAAACAAAGCATTGGACTTGAGGTACTTTGTTCCATCTCTACAACATTTGAATCTTGACATTAAAATTGAACCTCTCATGTGTTTGGCTTGAGTGTTTACATACTTTCATAGAACACATTTCAATTGATGCTCTTAATGGGAAATGAATGAACATAGATTTGCTTTCATAAAAGTTTGTGTAAGTGAATGCTTGTGTTTAAACCTTAAGTAATTCTTGGTTCCAATATCAAATATCTCATTGAGTGATTGAGGGCATGGATTTATTCATTGTTTACATAGGGAGTTAAATGCACCACTTTGTGGACTCACTCTATGTTTGCTTGGAAAGTTAAATATTTCATTGATTCAACCCTTTGTCATTTGTGAGTAGTATTGATAAGCAACTTTAGATTACTTGTGATTGATCTATATTGCTATCTTGGGTTATTGGACTCGCTAATCTACCAACCCCTCATTTCCACCCCGTGGTTACAAGATCAGCATCACATTAAAGGGGAGGGGTCTATAGGAAAGAAACTTTAATTGCTCCACTAGGCAATCCTTTTGTGCTTTTTGGAACTCACTTGTTTTCTAAGGTGTGGACTCACTTTGAGTTGATGTGAGGAGTTAAATGTTCCACTTTTGGGCTCACTTTAAGTTGATGTGAGGAGTTAAATGTTCTACTTTTGGAATCACTTTGAGTTGGTGTGAAGAGTTAAATGTTCCACTTTTGGACTCACTTTGAGTTGGTGTGAAGAGTTAAATGTTCCACTTTTGGACTCACTTTGAGTTTGTGTGAAGGGTTAAGTGTTCCACTTTTTGGACTCACTTCACATTCTTTTGAAGGGTTAAATGTTCCACTTTTGGACTCACTTCACATTCTCTTGAAGGGTTAAATGTTCCACTTTTGGACTCACTTCACATTCTCTTGAAGGGTTAAATGTTCCACTTTTGGACTCGCTTCACATTATCTTAAAGGGTTAAGTGTCCCACTTTTGGACTCACTTCACATTTACTTGAAGAGTTAAGTGTTCCACCTTTAGTGCTTTAAATACTTTTGATAGTGAATTACTTAATTTTATTTTTAGAAGGCCTGCTTGGGGACACACCACCTCAAGGGATGACCTTAACTCCTATGTTCCGGCGGAGTATAAATATCGGGAGGTGAATCCAAAGACACCTCTCTTGGGAATTGAGTTTTATATCACTCTTGGCTAAGCCTCAAAGAACTTTATACCTTTGAGAAGTGAAGGAGGAGATTTGGGTTACCATCTCCCCCCAGCTGTGTGATTTTGGATTTTTCTCATTTACAGATTTGGGCCTCACGTACGTTGCGTATATTAAGGACTCCTTTTAGAAAGCCACATATATCCTTGTAGACAACTTGTTAAGGTGTTGTTGTGTTCTATGTGCCTACTAAAATATTTTCAAGAACATACACAAGTAGAATCTTTAAGGAGTAGCATACTAAGTCACTATCTCTGTTCATCTGCAAGGTTGCTTTGTCCCTTGCCCATTGCTTGAAGACTATTTGCTTGAATTTTCTGGTTGTTATTCTATGTGCTTGATCATCATTGCGAAATCTTTTGAAAGATCTAATTGGAATATTGAAACTGAGTTCCGTCCTACTGTAGTGAGTTCTCCTTAGAAGCTTGGTCTTCCTTGGTTAGTCCAGATCTCATATCTTAAGTGCTGTCATGTTGCTCAACATCTTAATGAACATTATGGTATCAATTGCATAAGATGAATCTTAGTCTTCTTCTTTCTTCTCCATTTCTCATGTTCTTCTGAAGTCTTCTATTCCCATGGGAAATTCTTCTTCTTCTTCTTCTTGATTCTTTTTCTCTTATTATCTCTTTTTCTTCTATTTTATCTCTTTTGTTGCTCCTACGCTTGATTCCTCCTCTTCTAGAACCATGAATTTCAACTATCTTGTTAAGGAATCTCTCTTGAGAATAGATGATCTTGAACTCATTGCTCAATTTGAAGAGTATCTTTATTCCTCCAATAGTCCTTCCAAATATCTCATGGGTGAGAAACTTATGGCAAAAATAAAGGAAAAGATGATTAAATCAGATGCCTTTGCTAGGATCATAGACATGATCATATCACAACCTCCTTCTTCTAAACGTTCTTCATCATCTAAGTTTTCTCATTCTTCCTCATCTTCCAAATCTTACCATGACTCTTCTAAACATTATTCGCATTCTTCATTATCCAAGTCTTCTTCTTCCACTAAGTCTTCAATTTCCTCTTCTTTGCGATCTCGTTCTTCTTCTACTTCTCCCAAGAGTCTTACTTCTCTTCAGAAGACATACCATAAAGAGCAACGTGATAGTCCTTATGATACCTCTTCCATGAAGAGTGACACACCCATCTATGATGACTATGGTGACTATGATGATGGACAATGTAGTGATACCTATGACACCTCTATTCCTAAGATTCCTCCTAGTCATGTCCTTGTGCTTACTAGAAATGGGTCCTCATATTGGAAAGATCGTGATGGTGATCCGTATGATTCAGATTTTGAAAAAAACTTTGATGAGTTTTGTGAACAATACCTTGATTATAATCCAACTACTACTATTGAAGAATATAAAATGCACCGTGCTGATTTGAAACGTAAATATTATAAGAATCTTTCCTCTAGGAACTCTCATGCTGAAAATAAAGATCTCACTCTCAAGCAAAATCATGTTAATGTTGAACCTTTGTCTTGTGACAGTTCCCTTCCATCCTCTACTTCATCCAATTCCCATACATCTCCTAAAGTTTCTGAATCTTTCACAAATCCTTCATCCAACAAAGATCCTAATGCTTTTCATGCAGTTCCCTATAGTTATCCTCAAGGGCTACCTCTTAAAGATACTCAAGCTAACCTTCACTTGGCTGAAAATACTTTCAATAATGCTAAACCTAAAGAGCCTAAGCCTTTATGCGCTATAATGCCTACTTTAGCTAGTCCTTCACCATCTCTTCCAAAGTCTTCCATACAATTCCAACCTGCTTCCTTGTCTTTAGAAGTGGCTCCATGTCAAGAGGACTCTAAAAATGATAAAGAAAAGAACATAAAAAAAAATCAAGATCAAGAACTCTCCATGTCATTCAATCCTTTTCATGACATCTCTGATCTACTTCATGGTTCTTTTGATCCTCTACGCTCTTCCACATTCATTCCACCATCTCCTAAGCAAGATTAAGCTACTAATTACACCATTGAGCTTATTGATAAAAAAAATAACCTTACTACACTTGCGCTTTCCAAAGATGATACTTCCATTAAGGTTATTAAAAATGGTGTCATTACTTCCAATGTTAAGCCTATTGAAAATCCAAAGCAAAATGATACGCTTACACTATCCAAAGATCCTTGTCAAGATCAAAGTCTTTCATCTTCTTATTCTACCATTCCATGTTCACTTCTGCTTTCTACTCTTCCTAAGTCTTCGCAAGATTTGAACGATTCTATCAACAAAGTTTCTCCTATTCAAGATGTGCACAATCCTATTGAAAATCTTAATGCTCATTCTAAAGATGCTGATGTCCTTGGTTGTCATATAGATGTTGATGAACTTATTGATTATCCTTTTGCATCTTCCACTTCTATCCTTGGACTTCCTCCACCAATACCAAAGGCTTCATGTCTTCCTTCCATCTTGGGCCCTTATGTCCCTTCACTTTTCCCTCCTAATTATCCTAATTCATCATCCATCTTGGGTCCTTATGTCCCTCCATCTCCTATCTTTCCTCAAGATTAACATAGATACATACCTTTGAATCCTTTTCATCCATCCACCCATCTAAACCAGTCATATCGTCCTTCTTCTTCCACAAGTCCTAAGTCTTTTGGAAGTAACTTAGGACTTGTGGAAGATATTATCTCTAAATCATCCATCATTGAAGATATTATCTCTAAATCATCCAAAGGAAATAAAAATTCTAAGGCTATATGGATTCCAAAGTCTCTCTTGAAAGAGTCTCATGTTGAACAAAAAGTAAAGTTGACATTCAAGCTTCCAAAAACTTCCACTTCATTTTCTTCCAAAAATATTCTTCAATTCCATGCGCCTAAACTGCAACCTCTGCTAAATATTCACCATATTCCTTCATGAATTCTTTCATTCAAGTTTCTTCCAGCCTCTCACCACCCTTCAAGGTGTGTGTTGATGTTGATCTTTCCTTCCTTTCCATCTACCCTTTCACAATCCTTCCATTCATTATCCTTCTACCTTCTATCCTTTTTCCTCATTTGCCTATTCCTCTTATCTTCCAACCTCACTTGCTTTACATAAAGCCTTATCCTCCATTTTTCTCTTCCATTTTCCTTTCCCTATCAGCATCTTTGAGCATATCATTTTGAATCCTTGACATATCATGGTTTATCCTTTCAAAAACCATTATCTAAAAAGCTTGTCTTCTTCCAAAAAACAAAATAGAAAAAATAAAAAATAAAAAAATTCAAAATGAAAAAAAAAATGAAAAAATTGAAAATGTGCCTTGGTGAAAACTTGGAAATAGGCACCTTGGTAGAAAAAGTAAAGAGAAATAAATTTGTCCTATGGTAAAAACCACTCCCTTGTGGCACCTTGGATAAGTACCATGATGAAAACTTGGCAATCAGACATCATGCATAGTTCTTCTACATATTTCATCCATTCTGTCTTCTCTCTTTGATTTTGGCAATGTTGACCTATACATGAACATTTGGATGTCTTGTGAGCTATCTTCTGATGATCTTCTTTCATTCCTTTCATTTTTAGCCTTCATATTTATTTTCCTCCATTCATTCTAGCCTTTCGCTATCATTTTCCCCTTTGGTCTTGATCTAATAAAAAAGAGTAAAATATGATGCTATGAAGTCTCTTGACATGTCTACTCCTTTGGACTGCATCCTTTCCTTCTGTTGCATTATGCTTTTGTGACTTATCCTATGCTGGCCTTTCATTGCTTATCCAAATGTGCTTTGCATAATAATTTTTCCCTAGCTTGGGTACTCTTGAGGAGTTTGACCTTGAGAATTTCTTCCCTCCATTTTCCTTCACTCTCTTTTCCTCCATCTTAGTCACCAGCTTGCTAATCCCTCTTGTTCCCCACCTTGCCACATTTTGGGACTACATGATGTGATCTTGGTCATGAGTTTGATGCCCATTCTATCTAGGGGCATTTTTTGTATATATTTTATTGATCCTAAAAAAATATCAAAAAAATCATATATGATGCTGAAATTTTTTTTAAAAAGCATGTAAAGTCCTAAAAAAATACCAAAAAAATTTATATATGATGCTGAAAAAAATCTTTAAAAGCATATACAATCCTGAAAAAATACAAAAAAAAATTAAACAAATGCAAAAATTCAAAGAAAAAGAAAAAGTGCCTTGGTGAAAACTTGAAAACAGGCACCTTGGTAGCAAAAAATAGAAAAAAAAAAAAAAAAGAGAAAAATTGTAATAAAAATTCAAGTGGTGAAAACTTAAAAATAGGCACTACTTGAGGCCTTTGCACCCCTATTTGTTAGCATGCATCCTTGACACTTAGCCACTTTCCATCATGCCTTGACTTTATTTGACTTGGTTTGGAATTGGTCTTTATTTTTGTCTAGGGGGCATACCTGTTAGCATAGGTCCTTTAGGTGCGTTTGTCTCTTGGGGCATTTCAAAAATAGGTGTTTTTCAACACTACCCTTGTGTCGAGTGTTTCTCAACACTTATCAGATGTCTTACTCAATAGTCTAGTATGATGCGACATTGCTCATTTGCAAATGTGATACTCAAAGTTTGACTCTATGACCAACACACACGCACTTAAACAATCAACTCGCTTGAGATATGTTGACTTTATTTTTCTTTGTGTGTTGTCTATGAAGATTTATTTGATGAGTGGTCTCTCCCTGAGAAGTTTTCAATGATGCATAGCTAGAAGACTGAGGGAATGAGAACATGTTTTATTTCTTTATCTGCTTGTGGGTATATTTTGTTGGTCCTACCTATCATGAGCATTTATGCTGGTCTTACTTGACACTATGGATTGACAAGGTATTATCCTTGACTATTTTGCGAGTGCATGCTTCTAGTTATCCTGACTTTCATGTGTCTTGATACAAGCATAATCTCACCATATCAAATTTAGGTGATCTCACTACATTAGTCATTTGGACCTACATGTCTTTGATGCCTAGGTGAGATTTCCACATTTCTATCTGATAAAGATCATATTCATATCCACATAGTTATGCTAGTGTGCATTGTATGATCTTACAATGCTACCAATAATGTTTGATGATGATAATTAGATGTCTATAGGCATTGTGACCTTGCAAGTCAACCTCTTTCATAGTAGCTTGCATTTTTAGGTTCATAGTTTAGTTTTTGCATCTTGCATATGGAGAGAGCTCTCCTTTTTATCATTTGTGGACTAGTTGGTCAACTGTGCTCATTTTCTGATTCTTCTTGATCATATTTTTTATTTTTGGTCTTTCATATCACATCATTTTCTATCCATTTTTGGACTCAAAATTGAAATCCGGGTTGCGTTTCCAAGTTTTCTCATTCTTCTACGCAGTTGACTGACCTTTTGAGGCACAATTCTTTGATCTTTGATGGAATTTCTTCCTTTCCATGTCTTCCAAACTTCTAGTCTTTCATTCACCCCTTTCACTTCCTCTCTCTAAGGTTTGACTTAATTTTTATCCTGTATCTTTTCCAGTCAAACCTCGTCAACCTGGGGCATGTCTTCACTGTTTGATGGTTATCTTATCATGCTCCATCCTTCGATTATGATTTATTGTGACTTGATCGGGTTTATCAATTTGTTGTTCTCCTCTATCTAATTTCAATTTCGATTCCAAGGGGGGAGTACCTATCAGCTTTAATCTTTGATTCAGCTTTATCATTCAACTCAGCTTGAGATTCTTATTTTTAGACTTGATTATCACCTAGCAGTGATGGTGGTGATTTTGTCTTTCAATTTTTATCTCCTATTTTGTAGACTTGATTATTTCCTAGCAGTGATGGTGATAGTTTTGTCTAAGGCTTGATTTGCACCTAGCAGCGACAGTGTTGGTCTTGTCTTTTAGCTTTTTACTTATCTTTGTCCTGATGTGTTCCCAAAATGAATACACATTTGGGTTGTTTTGTGATCCCAAATCGATCTCACATTTCAATTCTTCTTTGGCTGCATGTGTTCCTGAAATGATCACACATTAGTCAAAGAGGGGCAAATGTATGCACCCTAAAATGGTCGCCTAGACTTTGGGCCCCCATTCAATAATTTGTCAAATCCCTGAATCAATATTTTCAAATATCAACAATATCAATTATATCAATTTCCTTGATCAAATCATAATCAATTCAATATTTCCTAAGGTTTTAGCCTTATTTAATTTAAAAGAGAAAAAAATAAAAATCTTATTTAATTAAGAGAACATGCTCCCTTTTAATTAATTAAAAATCTTTTTTAATTAAATAATAAAATCACTTTATCCTAAGCCTTTATTTAATTAAAAAGAATTTCCTCCCTTTTTATTTAAATAAAAAATCCCCACTTTTCTTCTTATCCTATGTTGCACAAATAAAGCATTATTCTTATTTTATAAAAAGAGAAAAAACACTTTTTGTCTCATATGGACACTAAAGTCAACTCCTATTTTCCTATTGGAAGATATTTGTGCACAAGGATCAAGTTTCTTTTTTTCTCCACCGTTGATTAAGTCTTTTGCCTCTTAATCTCAATGGTCCATTTTCATCTCATTTCTTATAAAAGAAGAGCTCTCTTCCTCATTTTCATATCTTAAGTTTTTATGCTAATGTTATGCTGCAGGTTTTCTAGGTCATTTGGAGCTCTTTGAAGACATTCTACATCCAAGCTTTGAAGACTTGTTATTGCATTTCATTGTAGTTGCATATTTCCTTTTTTAGTTGCATTATTATAACATATTAGCTTAGATTTCCTTTTAGGCAATAGATTAACTTACATTGTCATATAGATTTGCATTGCATTGCATACATTTGGTTTCATTAGAGATATTGACATTCTTTCCCTTATTTTCATTGTGAATCTCTCATTGTATGGTTGACTAGCAAGGTCATGAGTTTATAGCTCTAGCTGAGAGAAATTTTACAAATCTTACAACTTCATGCATAGAGAGCTATGGATCGATTTGTGAGGGCTCATTGTTGAGTTTTCTTGCATGTAAAGATTCATAGAAGTGTGGTCACATTTTCACCATATACAGAGTAGTCACAAAAAAAAAATATTTACATCAAAAGGGAAGTTGGATCTAATTCATACAGATCTATGTGGGCCTACAAGAACAAAATCATACTACGGTGAAAGGTATTTTATACTCTCCGTTGATGATTTTTCTAGAATGATATGGGTTACTTATTTGAGAGAGAAATCAGAAGCATGTGACAAATTCATGTTGTTTAAAGAAAAGGTAGAGAATGAATCAGGACTGAAAATAAAGTGTTTAAGATCAGATAGAGGTGGAGAGTTTACATCAGATTTATTTAACTCATACTATGAAGAGCATGGGATAAAAAGATAAACATCTTCTCCTAGGACTCCACAACAAAATGGGTTAGTAGTTTGAAGAAACCAGACTATACTTGATGCTGCAAGGAAAATGTTGATTGAAGGAAATATATCTCATGTACATTGGAGAGAGGTTGTTGGAACAATAGTATACACATTGAACATAATTCAAATTAGAGAAGGTACAAGTAAGACTTCCTATGAACTATGGTTTGATTATACTCCTACTATCAAATATTTTAAAATTTTTGGTAGTAAATGTTATATCAAGAGGGATGATGAGATAGGGAAATTTGATGCTAGAAGTGATGAAGGTATCTTCCTTGGTTACTCTATTAAAAGAAAGACATACAAATGTTTCAATCTGAGATTGAGGAAGATGGTTGAAAGTAACAATGTAAGAATAGATGAGAAATTTCAAATTCAAGAAATAATGTATGACAACAGTCAAATGATAGAGATAAAAGAAACCACTGCTACTACAGAAGAAGAAGAACTTGTTGAAGAAGAATGTGAAAAAGAGGCTTGTGATGATACAAAAAAGTCTACTGAAACTCCTAAAACTCCAAGGTATGTAAAAAATAACCATCTTGAAAATCAAATTATTAGTAATACCAATGAGGGAGTACTAACTAGATCTAAAGTTAGAGAAGAAATTTGTTTGATTTCTCAAGTTGAGCCAAAAAATTTAGATGAAGCATTTAAAGATAAATGTTGGATAAATGCTATGAAAGAAGAACTGGATCAGATAAAGAAAAACAATTCTTGGGAATTGGTTCCAAGGCCTAAAAATAAAAATGTTATAGGAACAAAATGGGTCTTCAGAAACAAAATGGATGAAGAAGGAACAATTGTAAGAAATAAAGCAAGACTAGTGTGTAAGGGATACTCACAGTAAGAAGGCATATACTTTGAAGAAACTTTTGCTCATGTTGCTAGAATAGAGGTAGTAAGATTGTTCCTATCTTATGTTGCACACAAAAACTTCAAAGTGTATCAAATGGATGTTAAATCTGCATTTCTGAATGGAGATCTTGAAGAAGAAGTATACATAGAACAACCAAATGGATTTCCTCTATGCGAAGACAAAGACATGATGTGCAAATTGAAAAAATCCCTGTATGGGTTGAAGCAAGCTCCTAGGGCTTGGTATGCAAGGTTAGACAAGTATCTACTTGGGCTTGGATTCAGAAAAGGTAACATAGACAATAATTTGTATTTGAAAACTACTAAGGATGGAATCCTAATAGTAGAAGTATTTGTGGATGACATTATCTTTGGAGGTAATGATGATCTATGTAAGAAATTTGCTAAAAAAATGTAAAGTGAATTTGAGATGTCCATGATAGGTGAAATGAAATTCTTTCTTGGACTGCAGATAACTCAGAATGAGAATGGTATTTTCATTTCTCAAACCAAATATCTCAAAGAATTGCTCAAGAAATTTGGAATGGAAGATTATAAACATATAGGAACACCTATGGTAACCGAAAATAAGCTAACAATTGATGATGAGTAAAAATGTGTTTTTCAGACTTTATATAGGTCAATGGTTGGAGGGCTACAATATATGACTCATATCAGACTAGATATTGCTAATGTTGTCAGAATTGTGGCTAGATATTAGGTAGAACCTAAAGAGACACATCTAGCTATTGTGAAGAGGATACTGAGGTATCTCAGAGGTACCATAGACTATGGCTTATGATATGACATAAATGACAGTTTTGAACTTCGTGCTTTTACTGATGCTAATTGGATAGGAAATATTGATGATAGAAAAAGTACCAGTGGTGGTGCATTTTTTCTTGGGAAAAGGTTGGTTTCTTGGTTAAGTAAGAAACAAGATTGTATAGCACAATCCACCACTGAATCAGAGTATGTTGCTGCTACTATAAATTGCACATAGATTATTTGGATGAAACAAATGCTGACAAACATTGGAATAACTTTTGATGAGCTTGTGGTTATTCATTGTGACAACACCATTATATTTAACATGTCAAAGAATTCGGTGATGCATTCCAAAACTAAACATATTTCAATCAAGTATCACTTCTTGAGAGACAAGGTGGCACAAAAAAAATAATCAAACTAGAATATATCAGTACAAAAGAGAAGATTGCAGAAATCTTCACAAAGCCACTACCGAAATATACCTTTGAATATCTTAGAGGTATGCTAGGGGTTTAGGCCCCTCCTAGTTAGAACTAAATGATGTAGAAATGCATCAGTCTAGAGGTATTTAGAGCCTTATCTTTTTCTGGACTTGATGTAGGGATCTACTCCTCGGGGGGAGTGATCATAGGAGAAAGTTTATATGTGAAGGCAATTAAAGCCTCATGGCACCCTTTTCCATTGTTTTCAAAGGGGGAGTGTTGTTATGAGAAAATTTCTCACTGATTAGGGAGATGGAGATGGTGCAGTTGAAGAACTTTTGGCTTGATACAACTTTGGGATAAGATTTTCCCATATGTTGACATCAATGCCAAAGGGGGAGATTATTGGATACTACTAATGCATGGGTGGTGATTGAGACATTTAATATTTTTAATCACCACATTACTAAATGAGCACTCATACTGTTGTCATTTGTGTTTTGTCACTGATGTCAACATATGCTTCTATGAAGGAACCAGACTAGTAATCATAGTGTACGGAAGATATATAGATGTTTTAGATGCTACGAAGTCAGATGAGAGGTCAGATGGATGTTGTGATCTTATATCTAAGATCACATCATTAATGGATGCATATTAAGGAAGATACAACTATTTTGGTAAAAACTGGTCACTGGACTGTGATAGTGAGAATTGACAAAGTTAGTCTTTGAGTTTTTGGTATAGATTTTAGAGGGATTGGATTCAAGGTATGCAATCTTGAAGGATGATGGAAGAGGTACTAATGGATGTTCATTGGTCAGTGCAAGGTACATAATGATTGGTGACATCATCTAGGGAGTGTGCTTTGGCGATGGCTTATTCTGAAGCCAACTCAGGGAATGAAGCATGTGTTTTGTTTGACAAGAATAATTCAAGGATGTTGGTCCTTATTTGTTGTAATGTAATCATTGTAAACTTTTTTTAGATACCATGTGTATGTTAGCAAGGACTTATGTAATTATTTGTAATTAGGAAAGCCTTATGGGCCAAACTAATCTTGGCAAACTGTAATAATGTATAAATGTAAGGTCTTTTCTTTGGAAAAGATATGGATGTGAGATAAGAAGTATAAGGAGGTTGTGAACTTGTGTCTATTGTATGTAGAGTAGAGGATTTTTGGTGGACTTCATTGGAACTAATCAAGAAAAGACAATTGTTGGCAAACAGTTCAAAAGATTGTGTATTTCTTCATATACACTTGTTGCGAACTAGTGAGTTCAAAAGGTGGACTTAACCTTCTTTGGGAAGTGAGCCCTCTTTGTTCTTGAATCCTAATAGGGTCTATCCTCTAACAAGGACTATGTACTATAATGTTTCAACAAGCTCCTAACAGGGATATATCTTCTAACAAGGATTACTATACTCTCAGTACATCATTAGTGGGTGCTAATTCCCACCTAAGTTTTTACCTTTAATAGGGTTTCCCCATAACCAAAATATTGTATTATTGTGTTGGCACTCATTGTGTTCATTGGATCTAATATTGATAAGCTTAAAGTTTAAAGTTAAATATTCTTCATGCAATTGATTCACCCCCCTCTCAATTGTATTGTGGACTGTTAATCCTAATGGGTGGAGGATTCATCCTTGGGGGAGTTTTGTCGAGGAAATGGAGAATGTTATAAAATAATTATACATTTGGATTGGTGGTATTTTTCATTATATATGTTGCCATCAATGCTAAAGGGGGAGATTGTTAGAGATTTTCCAAGAAGCCAGTGTTGACTGTATGTTTGTCATTGATGACAACATATGGTAAGCAACATGCATGAAAGTATTATATAGAGAGCCTTGAGCATGTGTTTCTTAGATATGTTATCAACATGATATCATAGACACAGAGGTTGATTCTTAATACAGACAGTTGTGTAGTTGTCTGTATCAATAGTGTTCTTGACAGTGTTACAAATAGAGTTTTGTATGTGATTTTCACTGTGGCTATGTTGGAGCCTTGCACATTTATATTTGTGTTGAAGACATTTTTATGATGCTATGTTCATGATGCAGTAGTGTTCTCCTGGATAGTGTGTCCTCACCTTTAACAAGGTTATTTGTAAAAGACTCCTAACATGGTTTGACCTTTGACCAGGTCACTATACTTCATGCATTGTAAAGATAAACTCCTAACAAGGTTGTAAGATCTTCTAACATGGATCATTATACTCTAGTGTAGTTTATAGTGGGTGCCAATTCCCACTAGGGTTTTTACCTATTTGGGTTTCCCCATAACCAAAATTTTGGTGTTATGTTAAGTGTTATCTCATTGTGTATGTTCTTAATGTTATTCTATACCTAATAGAATAAAGAATTGAATCTTGTAGATAACTAATTCAACCCCCCTCCCTCTTAGTTATCTCTTGGGACTATTCCTAACAATATATGGGTTAAGAAATGAATTGAGAAGAGAGGAAAATAAGATAAAAGATCAAACCACTGAGCTACAAGATAAGTTATTACCCCACATTGGGGTGATGCAATGACATGTAAAGAAAGAAAAGGATCTAGTTTCCACTCCTGAGTTATCAATGGTAGATCACATTTTTGACACGCATGCCTAGGTAGGTCTAGAGAAGATTGCACTAGAAAGTCTGAAAGAGGAATGAGAAAACCTCTTGGCCAACCTGAAGAAAACCCATCAGAATGTTTTTATAAGTTGTAAGTATACACTTTTGGCATTATTACCAAAAAAGGGAGAAAATATGTATATTGTATACTTACTGAGGTATAGAGATAGGGGAGTCTATAATTTTTTGAAGTTTTGAAAAGTTTGATTACGGCATACATATGTGGGTGGTCTCACAATAGTGTGTCCCACTTTTCTAGACATACTAATTTTTGCTGAAATAACACATTTTTAATTAAATATGATTATTTAAGCCTTGAGAGGTTCCATTTGAAGGATTTAATTACAACTGGTTAGCTTAAATCCTCTTAGATTAAAAAACATTGATATAACATCTATACTCCTCATTCATACCTACAATGGAGTCTCCTTCGCACCTATTAAAATGCTAACAAAAAATCACTTCGACTTTATGTTTTAGTAGATCAAATGAATTCATTTGAAAAACCTATCTATGTAGTATGATGCTATTTGGAACAAGCTTTCTAATGAATATAATTTTAATACATATTGAGTTCATTATCACTTTTATATATTACTTTAACTAAACATAGGTTGTTTGGTCATTCAACAACCTGTCTCTTCAAGACTTTGGGAAAAATAGTAAATTAAAAAAAAATTATGAAAAATATGTAGGAAAAGAGTATTTTTGTTACCTTTCTATAAAAAAAAATGAATTTCGATATACACAGATCAAGTTAGAGCGATCCAAGTGACCTTATGTCTAAATTACAGTTACTGTCACTTTAGAACTTAATAAACTATGAAATATTGACCCAAAATGAATGAAACAAATTGCATCCTTTAGATATTGAAGTTAAAAATATAATCTCGAAAGAATTACATCATTATCATATTTTAAAAAAAAGTTATGCTGATCCAAGTGACAGTAACTCTTTAAAAAAACATTTTTTCACACAAACCACTTTTCGAAGGAGAAGGAAAAATGATTTTAAATGAATTTTAATTTTAAATAAAATGTATATTAGAAACTACAAAGAAAATTCTAAAAGACTTTAGTTTTCATCATCTTCAAATTCCTAATAGTTTTGTAGCAACAGGTGTTTGAAAGTGAAGTTTTTTCTTAGAATGTTGATATATGTGTCAAAGTTGGCCAAAAAATGGGACACACTATTGTGGGACCACCCATGTATTTTTTGTCACTAATGCCAAAGGGGAAGAATGTTACATTATGATTTGTCATTAGTGTCACACATATAGTTGGTGAAGGAAGAAAATAGGCTAGTCGGTCAACACATTAAGAGTATAGCAACCGAGTAGAGCACAAGGAAGAATGACAAACTAATCGAGCACAGTCTTGACTGAGCACATAGAAAGAGCAAGATGATTTTTGAGCAACAAAAATAGTTATAACCAAGCATTCGTATATACCGAGCATCAATATTTTACTGAGACATGAATGCAGTATATACCGAGTAATACATGAATGACATAAAGTATGGAATGACACTAAAAATAATGCAAACAATTTATACCGAGATAGAAAATGGTTTACATAGATCGAGGTGAAGATTTAATAGAGATGTAATTATTAAATATTAATGATCCATATGTAATATTATTTTAGTTTATTCATTTGGATCATAGATCTAAGGTTTTCTAGATGATACCATAACCCTAATTAGGTCAAATACTTTTGATGTCAAGATGCCATTTTTACAAGAGAGAATGCATGAAGTAGCCACCTATAGGAGACATTTGAAGAACAAACAAGGTTTTTATGTTAAGGTTTTGATCTAGAGCATTCAAGTATTATATTCAAAAGCACACCAGAGGCTATCAGGCAGTATTAAGAGAAGATATCTATCACAACAAGGTGATATAAGTTAAGTGCTAATCAGATTTAAAATTCAACAATGTAAGTTTCTACATACAGATCAAAATTATTGTTACTTTTTAACAACTGCGGCTAACTAAATCTCTTAATAGAGTAGACCTAACAAGTCTTTTGTAAATCTCTTAACCAAGTGCACACTTAACATTGTTTGTTAAATCATTTAGCCAGGTAGATCTTAACAGGTCTTTATTGTTACTCCTAATTGGATAAGATCATTAGAAGTGATCAACATTGTAGCCTTAACTGACAAACTTTATTATTGCAGTAGTGAAGCTTTGTGGGTGTCATCCCCACCATAGTTTTTACCTTCTAACAAGGGTTTCTATGTGTAGACACCTAAAAATCCTTTAGAAAATAAAGTATTTTTATTTTTTGAAAAATCCCTGATGACATCATCATTTATTAATTTATTTATTTATTTTTATGTCATTAAATCCTTTTATCTTAATCAAAAATATTTAATTAAGAAATCCCTCCCAAAAATGTTTAAATCTTATTTAAACATTATCTCCTTATTTATTAATTATTTAATTAATAAATTGACAAAAAATCCTAAAATAAATAATTTATTTATTTTTTTCCCAAAACTTGGCCAATTTCCTTAAGACCACTAACCTCTTCCAGAATCTTCTAATCCTCCTTTAATTTTGATTAAAAGCTAATCCCATCATTTCCTAACCCTAATCCCAACTCAAAATATTTAATTAAGATTAAATATTTAGTCCTCATATTTATTAAATTCATTTTAATAAATATTCTCAAACCTAAACCATGGAAATAAATAAATCTTTATTTATTTCCTAAAATCCATGTTTATCCTAAGGAAATTCTAGACTCTTCTAGAAAGTCCTAATCCTAATCCTAATCCCCCCCTAATCCTGTCACATTCCCTAACCAAGGTTAGCCAACTCCTAAGCTTAACCCAAAGTCAACAAACTTCTAGAAACTTCTCTTACATGCATTAAATGCATTTAAGGCCTCCTTATCCCTCTTACATACATTTATCATGCATTTAAGAAGCCCCTCACCCCTTTCTTACACTCTTTGACCTCAGGCACATTTCTCAAATTGTGCACATCCCTCCCATCTTTCAACCCAATGCCCTTATGACACTTGTCACAAGGAGGTGGCCCTGAACTAGCACAATCCATGTGGTCCCCTTTGAATGAATCTTGGTCTCTCTTAAGGATTTTGATCCTGGCCACTCATTCCTCCTTCCCAAATCCTATAAATGCTCCCTCTTCCAAGAGCAATTCATTAGCTTATTCTTTCATCTTCAATGCATTGTTATCATGCCCTTTTACTTCTAGCTTTAGCATAATCAATCTTAATCTAGCTTACTTTCAAGCATTTTAGCTCATCCTCATTTAGTAATAATGGATTAACATAGTTTATTTCCTCATTTTACATAGCATATCATCATAATCACATCTCTATTTTGGTTTAAAATCAATCTTAGCATAAACATCATGTAGCTTAATCTTCATTTCAGCATCGTTTGGATCCTTGAGGCCTTAGGGGCAAATCAGGTGTTATATACCTGTTTTGTGCCATTTATGAGGTTTTCATGGATCTCAATCCATCTTAAAATGCATAAAGAATATGCTCCAAGTTCTTAGAGAGCACACCCACATCCCCTAAGCAAGAGCAAATCAAAAAATTCTTGGGTGCACCTGTTTAGGCTCAATCTGAGGTGGCTAGCTTAGAGTTTCCTTGTTTTGAATTGATTTCATGCTAGACTAAAATCTAATCTTTTTTTGGTTTGAGTCTTTTTAAACAGGTATCCTCGAAAGCCTTGTCCACATTTTGGCACGCCTGGTGGGACTCAAACCCACAAATCAGCTTGATTAGATCATACTTTGTACTCTCATATTTTCCATTTTTCATGAATAATTTGCAGGAAATAGATGAAATGTCACCTACACAAAGTTCAATCACACCTAAACATAGTTTAGTCACACCTACAAAGAGTATGATCATGCCTACAAGCTCTGTATTGACGCCTACTTCCTAAAGAATTCCATGCTTGATAACTTCTATTTTGTCTTAACTTCTTTTCTGTCACCTGCAATAGAAATAATCACGCCTGTAAGATAAAAATTCATGCCTCCACGTACAAAAGTCTCACCTATAATCATTCAGTTCTCCCATACCATATTTCATTTATCTCCTGTAATCATTTCATTCTCGCCTATCAAAATTTCATTATGGCCTGTATTAATTCCATTATTGCCTTTAACAGTTTCACTCTCGCCTATGCATGTTTCTCTCTTGCCTATGCATGTTCTAGTCTTGCCTATACATGTTTTAGTCTCACCTATGCATGTTCAAGTGTCGCCTATGCACAAGCTCCTACCGCCTGTGAACATTTCTCTATTGCCTATACAAAAGCTCCTATCGCCTATGTACAAGTTCCTGTCGCCTGTGAACTTTTTTTTGTTGCCTATGCCCAAGTTCATGTCACCTATAAAATTTTTCCTGTCACCTGTGCACAAGCTCCTGTCACTTGTGAACTTTTTCCTGTGCACAAGTTCCTATCGCCTTTGAACTTTCAAGTTCCTGTCACCTTTGCTCTCAAATTGATATTGGATTCATTTTTCTTAAGCAAAAGTCAAACAAATCTTGAATGAAACTAAGGAAAAGAACTTAGGTCCTAAAAGTCATTATCATTTTGAAAATCAAACACAATCTTGAATGATCTAAATTGGAAAGAACAAGCATCCCCATTCCCTCTTCTTTGAAATTCAGTTCAAACAAACTCAATCTTGAATGATCTAAGGATAAAATAAAGCTCTTTTCAAAGTTCTAAATCAACACGCACATCTCAATCTTGAATGCCCAAAGGAAAGAAATTGCAATCGCTCAAATCGTTTACTTTTTGGGGAAAGAACAAATCAAATCTTAAACACTTGTGTCTTCAATTTCAAAGTTCAAAATCACACTTAATCAAATTGGAAGAAAGAACAACTTGCTTGATGTGCATCTAGGAGCTTTTATTTTCTATAAAACCTATTAAAGTAAGCAACGTAGAACATTTGGACTCAGACAAGTTCACTTGTTCTACTTTTAGCGAGGCCTATCTAGGGAGAAAAGCACTTCCTCCTCAGAGAATGACCTCAAACTGGTATCCCCTCTGGCCAGTATATAAATAAAGTGAAGGCAAAAAGTACTCACTTATATCTCCTAATCTATGGGCATTTTGTGCCAAATGCAAATGTCTGGGGACAGGTAAATATTCCTCCCCCAGCATTGTTGGCTAGGCTCTTAAGTGAGTCACAGGCGGTCAGCATAACCGGGTGTGGAGACTCCATGGAACTATTAAAAACCTGATAAAATAGAGGCTACCCTATCTACATCTGAAAGTATCAAAATCCTTGTGTAAGGGCCAATCCAAGGGGTTTACCGGATCACCTTAAGATTACTCACCATTTGTATTCTCTTTTTGGGGGTACCAAGCTATGGGCAAGTGATTTTGATACTCACCTTCCTTAGGTAGATCTGCTTGAATTGCTTGACAGTTAAAACTCTGTGAAAACATTGTTGAAACATACACTTTTCAAAGCTTTATCAGAGTCAGTTATCATGTTTGTATCTCATAAGGTTGCTTTGTCCCTTGAAAAGATTGCTTATCTAAAAATGTTTGTTGAAATCTATCCTTTGCCATTGGAAAAACATCAAACTGATCTACAACCTGGTTCAAGATACTCAAAAAAGCCATGTCACTCC
Source organism: Chamaecyparis obtusa (assembly GCA_027943335.1). Lineage (NCBI taxonomy): Eukaryota > Viridiplantae > Streptophyta > Pinopsida > Cupressales > Cupressaceae > Chamaecyparis > Chamaecyparis obtusa. Next base: position 88,386 of record BSBK01004946.1, on the reverse strand, counting down.
AAATCCTCCCAAAATCTAGAAAATGTCCAAAGCTTTCAGAATCTCAAACCATGGTCTTCTAGTCATATTCAATCCAGTCTTGTCATCCTTTCCTCCTATCTTAGGTTAGCAGAGTCATCTTGGTCATCCCCCATCCCCTTGTCTGTCTTCCTCTAGAGTTAGTCTTCTTCCAAACTTGAATCAAATCCAATCCTAGTCTGACCCTGTCAGTCATTCCAATATGAGTCTTAGTCTTCCAGTCCATCTTCATCCTTCATCCTTATCCAACTCATCCACAAGTCAGCATGTCTTAAAACTATTATGATGAGTTTGGTTATTATGTCTCTCCTCTCAATCCATCCTATCTTGATGATGATGAAAGCCTTGTAGATCATGATGCATATTTTGAAAATCTTAGCAAGTTTTCTCCAAACATCCCCCAGCATCCTATCATTCCTCTAAAATATCCTATCATGCCTTCACACTTATCCACTAGCACCCCCTTTCATGTCCTTGGCAAGGCAAATCAATTATCTTATCCATCCATAACTTATCCCTATCTTAAACCTACACATCCTCCATATGCATCCTTCATACCTCCATCTCCTGCTATGGTCATATATGAATCACCACCATCCCCTCGAAACACTTCACACTACTTCCCTTATCTAAAACCTCCATCCACTTATCCTCCAAAACCCTTTCAAAACCAAACACCAAGTCTTCCAATCCTTTTCCCCAATCCACCATCCTATCTCAAACCACCATCCTCCATTCAAACCCATGTTTTTGCAAATCTCCTCCCACAAAAAGAATGCACCCTTCAGTCTGCTTCATATCCCGTACCTCAATCCATCATTCCTACCTCATCAAATAGTCATCAAGTTCACAAGCTTCCTCTAAACCTACCTATGTGAACTATCTGAACCCACCATCCTCTAGCTCCTCTTTTGCACCATCATCCCCTCAAGTAGGTTCCCCTTCATCCACCCCATCTTCATATAAGGACTATCCTAGCTCTCCATCTCCTCCACATTCCAATCCTTCTTCACCATGAAAGTCTCCAAGGAGTTTCACAAGGAAGCCAATAACAAATCCCACTCCTAAGAATGAAAAGCCAAGCCATTTCAATCCTTCATGTGAAACCATCATTGATGAGGCCCATCCATTGCTCCCATCTATTATCTATCTTCCATACATCCCACTCATTAATCTTCTTCCATCTCCTAGCATCATTGGGTCCCTTCCATCTGAAGTCTCTATCCAATCCCCACCAACATCACCTCCTCCTAGTATTATCCAAAGCATATCTAATAAGCCTCATGAGTTCACCCTTCTTCCTACCATCATAGCTACAAAATCTTCCATCCTTCATCCATACCATCTGAAGAGTTCTTTCTTCTTCCAGACATCATAGCTATAGAATCTCCCATCCTTCCATCCACCCCCTCTGAAGAGTCCATCCATGCATCCCCCAACATTCTATCCACACAAATCCTACCATGTCAAGATCTTGTCCAAAAGCATGTTGAAATACTCACAGAAGAAAATCAAGATCCAATCCCTTCACTTCCCCCATCACATGTTCTATTGCTTCCATCACCCCCAATCCAAAATCCTACAATCCCAATTCCTCTAATCCAAGATCCTATCATTCTAGTTTCTCCAGCTAAAGATTCATTACTATCCCCCAATCCCAGTCAAAATCCCATCATCCCATCCTCTCCTTTTGAGGATCCTCTGATCCAAACTATCCAGCTACCAGCACTCTATCCTCTTGGTCCACTTATGTTTGTCAGAGACAGCCCACTTGAAGCAAAAGCAATAAGTTCTATATCTTCCATCAAGGAACCAGAAACTGGATGTTTATCATATTCCCCAAGTCAGAAATATCCTTGTTTGGATAAAATGCTCAAGAAATGGAATTATCAAGGCAAAGGCCTAGGCTCTTGTGAACAAGGAAATCTAGAGCCCATTCAAGACAAGAAACATCCAAAGTTATGTGGCATTGGTCACACATCAGAAGAAGGCACTTCCTCTAGAAATGTTGGTACAACTAAAGTTAAATTCAAGCATCCTTCCAAACCCACCATCACATCTTCCAAGGCATACAGTGCTATTCCTCCTCCTCCATCATTATAGCCCAGGACAACCTATCACATTCCTCCTTCATCCTCCAAATCTATTTTGGGTCCCTATGTCCCAAAATCTACTAGCACATATCCTTCACATACTCAATCCATTTTGGGACCCTACATCCCAAAATATCATCCCCCATCTTATCCTACTCAGTCTTTCATCCAAAATCCAAGCATCCCTAGTTGGGATCAACAAAGGCACATTCCCACATATCTTATCTACCAATCTCCTTCCATCTCTACATCCATATTTCCTCCATCTCGCACATCTCCTCATATTCGCTCCGATGCTCCCCACAATTTGGATGCCATATCCAATATGAATAAAAGGAAATATCCACACAGATCTAAGGATTGCCATGTCTAGTCTAAATGACATGGTCAACCAAAGAAAAATCCAATCAAGCAATCCAAAGCATCCCAATGGCCGCAAAGGCCCAGTAAAGTAAAAGAAAAATTTGATGCATCCCAATGGCCACAAAGGCCCACCAAAGCTAAAGCAAAAATGATGTGGATCCCAAAGCAAAAAGATGTAATGCATCTAAAAGAAACATCTACAATGGCATCCAAAGTTGCTAATCCCCCAGATACTCAGTCTTCTCCTCCATCTCCTAAATCTATTTTGGGTCCCAAAGATCCAAAATCTCCTAGCATAAATCCTCCATCACATCCACCTCTATCTTCCATGTCCTATCCACTTCATCCACCTTCCCCACAACATGTGCCAATGTTGATCCTGACAACATCCCCCTATCATGATCACTTTACATCCTTCCATCCAAACACTTTATACCACCATATTTCCCATCTCCCCCATCCCATCCATGCCTTATCCATCCTAGCGAAGTTGTACCAACATCTAGAGAAATAAAAAATAAAGCAACAAATCAGAAAGGCAGCAACAAATCAGCAGGTCAGCACCAAATCAGAAAGTCAGCAACACATCAGAAATATCAAAAAGTTAGCATCAAATCAGAAAGTAGTACCAAATCAGAGAATCAACAAGTCAGAAATCAATCAGCATATTAGTAAAAGATCAGCACAAAGTCAGCAAAAAATTAGAAAATCAATTAAAAATTGGAAAAATCAAGAGAAAAATATCAAAAAAAAGAAAAGAAAAAAAAAACATTCGTCCTATGGTGAAAACTTGGCAATTCAAGCACCTTGGACAAGTACCATGGTGAAAACCTGGCAAACAGGTGTCATGCGTAGGCCTCCCCCCCCAATTCCTTTCTGTAGTTGGGGTCCATTCTCTTCTTCCATCTTTATCCAGCATCTCCTCCATCCCATTTATCTCTCAACTCCTTCATCCTCCTTTGGATCTTGATGATAAAACAAAGACTACCAGGTATACATGCTTTTGGGCACTTTGGTGACATATTCCTTGGAGACTGTCTTTCATCCAAAATCTTCCATCTCCCAAATCCTTAAGAAAATCCAACATCCAATCTCCCCAAGCATTCCTCTATCCAGATCCCTCAGCGGTTCCTCCAACATTCCATCTTCCATCCTCAAGCATTCTTCCATCCAATCCTCCAGCATTCCATCTTCCAATCCTCAAGTAAATCCACCATCCAATCTCCCCAAGCATTCCTCTTTCCAAATCCTCAAGTAAATCTACCATCCAATCTCCCCAAATCTTCCACTATCCAATCCTCAAGCATTCTTCCATCCTATCTCCCCAAATCTTCCACTATCCAATCCTCAAGCGTTCTTCCATCCAAATCCAAATCTCCCTCCATCCAAATCTCCTAGCAATTCCATCATCCTCATCCTAAGCATCTCCTCCATCTTTCCATCACCTGGTATCTTCCCTTGTCATTGGTATCTAGCTATAGGCTATCTTTCATGCAATCCAATGCCATCCATCCATATCCAACTATTGCTAGCAATCTTCCAACATCTTCCAATCCTATCCACATCCGCTAGCTATCCAACATCCAAGATCAAGCCAACCAATCCAAAATCACATCCTTAGTCTTGTAGCAAGCCTTGATCTCAATCCAATCATCATTATTGGGATATGTCCTTCCCAAATTCATGTCATTTCAGGACACGTTATCCACTGTCAGTCCATCTTGGCTTTCCAGCCCAGCTAGGGCATCATCTTGCATATCTTTGGAGTTTCAGCTTCATCCCCAAGTTCTTTGTACATCCTAATCCTGAGTCTTGTACCATAGCGTCAGTCGTGTCTCCACCTAAACTCATTTGTACATATGTGTCTTTAGGTCCCATCCTTTGTGTCAATCAGCCCTTGTCGCTATCTTGTTGTCCATATCCTTGTTAGTCCTATAGCAGTATTTGATAAAAAATCTTGTCCTACCTAGCCTCGCACTTCAGCAACATCAATTGTCGACTATCCTTGATCATCATGACCATCTTTGAACTACATCATTTTCCAAATAGCAACACAACATTCTCCCATCAATTAGCAGGTCCTTGAGAATGTATCCTTCCTCTTGTCAAACCTAATCTTCCACCAAGCACACTAGGTCTGTGTCGATGCATCCTTCCACACGTTCAAACCAATCTTCCCACCATCAATCAAATCAAATCTCTCTCCTTGGCAAAGGTTGTCTTTTAAAGTTCTCATTTTGACCTTGGATTTTATCCTTTGGGTCTTGTTAATCTTTTACAGCTTCTCATTGTTCTCTACTCAAAGTCGCCATGATCCTTTATATCATGGTGCACTGTGAATGAGGATAATCTAGGGCAAGGTCTTTTGATCTTTTACTTCTGCCTGTGAGTCAGTCGGGTGTTTGTGGTTTCTTCAGCATCGTTTCCACCATGCTTCCTCTTGGGTTTCATGTGTGATGCTGGGGCAACCCTGCGTGTCTTTTTAGCGTCAGTTCTATGCAACACTAGTGACAAGGCCTCGTGATCCCAGTATCCTTGGCAGGTCTCTAGCATTGCTATATCAAACTAGGTTGTGCTCTCCACATTTGCACTTGGAGCTTCCCCCAATCCCCTGCATCCTGCATCATATAGATTAATCTTGCATCTTGCATCTCTCATGTCGATGCATCCTGCATTTTGCATTCCATCTCATCTTGCATTCACCCATCTTTTCTCTGGAAAGTTTGGTTATTTATCTCCCCTTCTTCCTAGGTCCTTCCTTCTTTGTTTCCTTTCGAGAAAATTCCACAATGTTTACTCCTTGCGTTATTTTCTCGAGGGGGCACAACCCATCATTCCTCTAAATTCTAGCCTTGGGCATCTTATTTTCTTGTCTTTGACGCCATGCCACTTGCAGCATCGCATCAAAGAGGGGCAAATTGTAGAGACCTAAAAACCCTTTAGAAAATAAAGTATTTTTATTTTCTGAAAAATCCCTGATGACATCATCATTTATTAATTAATTATTTATTTAATTAATTAATTTATTTTTATGTCATTAAATCCCTTTATCTTAATTAAAAATATTTAATTAAGAAATCCCTCCCAAAAATGTTTAAATCTTATTTAAACATTATCTCTTTATTTATTAATTATTTAATTAATAAATTGACCAAAAATCCCAAAATAAATTATTTATTTATTTTTTGCCCAAAACTTGGCCAATTTCCTTAAGACTACTAACCTCTTCCAGAATCTTCTAATCCTCCTTTAATTTTGATTAAAATCTAATCCCATCATTTCCTAACCCTAATCCCAACTCAAAATATTTAATTAAGATTAAATATTTAATCCTCATATTTATTAAATTCATTTTAATAAATATTCTCTAACCTAAACCATGGAAATAAATAAATCTTTATTTATTTCCTAA